>VXBZ01001812.1:713418-754020 GCA_013399135.1 Heliornis fulica | reverse complement strand
GCCCGGGCGGGCGGCCCCGGGCCGCGCCCACGTCAGCCGCTGGCCCTCGGCGGGGCCAGCCTCCTCGGCCGGCTGGCCCGGGCCGCCGCGGCCCCAATCGCGCTCGATGTAGAGGTGGTAGGGGTCGTGCTTGGACTCCAGCTTCCGCGAGCGGGTGTAGGCCAGGATGAGCCCCCCTGCCAGGCAGCCGTAGAAGATCATGATGAGCAGGATGTACAGCGAGGCATCGCCCCCCGGCCTGGCTCCGACCGCCGTTGGAGCGGGCGCGCTGGCGTTGCCTCCGCGGCGCAGCTCCCTCAGCAGCGCGCCGAGCAGCGCCTGTAGCCGCCGCGGCTCGCTGCAGTTCATGGCGCCGCCCCGCCGCGCCTCCTCTGCCTCGCCGGCGGGAACGCGCCGCCCGCCGTCCGCCTCAGGGCAGCCGGGCCCGCTCGGGAGGGAGCTGCCGGGGGACGGGCTTGGCGCTCCCGCCCTGAGCGAGAGCTGGAAACGTCTGAGGGCCGCTCGGGTCAGCTGTCCGCGTCTGTACCGGTAGCGGAGCCCTTTGGGACTGTGCGATTGTATCGTGCCTGGAGCTCAGTTAAGTGGGTCATGGAAGAGATCCAGGACCTGACGGCAGTGGTCGAGAGGTGCCGGGCACAGCCTCGCTGCCCGGTGACTGAGGCTGAGCCTTCCTCAGCTCCCTGACTGAAATCCCGCCCGCGCTGCCGCCGCCTCCCAGGTGGGAGGAAAGAGCCTGGGGTTTGGAGAGGCTGTTTCGGCTTCCCCACCGTGCCAGATTTCATTCAAGTGCACTCTCCCGGGCTAGAGGGGGTAAAATCACCTAAAGCTGTTCGAAAGGTGCAGCTGAAAATTACCCAAAGCAAATGCGGTGATGTGGAGATCAGGCCGTCCCCGGGACAGAGCAGTGAGAGCCCTGAGGGAAATCTCCCGCCGAGAGCTGTGCAAAGCGAACTTCCCTTTACAGGTTCCCTGAAGGACAGAAGCACGAGCCGAAAGTAAATGCTCGTGGGAGATGCAGGCCCACCAAAATAAAGCCGGGAAGGAGATGGCTCTCGTGCTTTTGGCAGCTTCCCAGTGCCAAAGCTGTGGGCCCCTGAGCGTGGGCTGCCTGGCAGAACTAAGTGGGACCCACTCGTGAGTGGACATGAGCAGCTGCCTTGCTCGCAGGACTCGAGCAGATCCCCGAGAAAGGCCCTGGGTCACAGGTTTCTGTGCAGGGACATGTAATAAGGAAATGGTGCAAGGAAAAGTGCTGGGCCCGGCAGCCTGAGCAGCAGTAGCTGTGGTGGTCAGACACCCAGAGACGGTATTACTTGGACTAATGACAACAGTTGGTGATTTGCCGAGGATAAGCAGAAAGGCCTGGAGAGGAGTGGATGGTGGTGGGCTTGTCTGTGACCCTTTCCTGGGATGTCTGTGCTGGAGAGGAATTGAGGCTGCATCAGACAGGTAAGTTAACTTAATTATTGTTTTTCTTCCTCACAAGTCTTTGTGCTCATAGTTCTGTTTTTTGGAAATCCTATGAATGCTCTGAGGGCCTCACATCTTTCCTGCTCCCAGGTTGTTTACCTGATAACGTTTTAAATTCAGTGTCATCATGCTTATAGGAGAATTTGGCAGTTGTGTGTGACCCAGGTTCAGTCTCTGGCATTTAGGCTAATTTTCATCTTGTGCCTTTGACCGTTTCTGTGAGGTGGTTAGGTTTGATCGATGTGGGTCAGCTCTGTTTCCACCCACAGCTTTCAGGGAAAAGGAGGTATTTTAACAGCAGAGCAGAATGGGTGCCCATGTGGCAGGGCAGCTGGAAAGGCAAGTTGATGTGGTGCTGATCTGGGCCTTTCTGTGTAAGCAGCATTGGGCATGACTCCAGTCCTGCTGGGTTAAGTTTTGAAAGAATACCAGCTGATTTTCCATAATGCTCCTCTTCTAGTCTGTAAGTTGTTCCAGAAGAAACACTAGTGAAACAGGATGTTTCTGCAGCAATAAATTCTCCCTTTCCACTTGCCCTCCAAGAGTTGCAATTAGATATTTTTCTTTCTCCATCAGCAAAATATAACTGATAAACCCTCTGCAACCTCCTAGTTTAAGGATAATTAAGATTTCTGCTCCCCTTGATATCAGTGGAGTTTGCAAGATGTAGGGTACAAGTGAGATAGATTGCTGCCCTGTCAGCAGGATTTGTTTCTGTTGTGCATCATGGTGGGGGTTTCTCTTATCAGCCCTTCTACAAACTCTTAGCAAAGTTTTTTGCTCAGATATGTTGCAGGCATCTTGTGTTTTCATTGTTTCTCGGTGACCTACTGAAAGTGTATTGGTGAATAGGCAGCAGAAGTAAAAATACAACAAATCAGTTTTTACTACAGTTAGAAGGGCTGAACATGCACTTAGAATCTCAAGAGAGCCAAAAACCAGCCAGAGATTGAACACTGCCAGGTTTTACTCTTCTTTTCTACAGAATGTTTTCTGTTGGTATGAACAGTTTTCTTGGCATCTTTCCTCTGAAAGCAAGGACTCTGCTTGCTGGTAAATGCCTAGAGTGGGCTGTGTGTAGGTTAAAAATGAGTCAGACTGACTTGTTAGAAGTTCACCTTGGTTTTTGGAGGGTAGCATCTGTTTGCAGAGTTCCCTAAGAAGTCACTGTCACCACCCCTGCGTTTCCACCCCTCCCAGCAATGTCTTTATTGTGCTACAGGTGTTTGGAGCAGAAATCAAGGTTTTAAAACAACAAGGGAAAAAAGGTCACAAGGTGAGAGTTACACTGTGACATAAGAGGTTAATGTGTTCAGTGAAGTTACAGGCTTTGGTAATCGAGGTCATTATGTATTACTCTATGCTGCTGTATAGAGCAGGTGGGGTGGATATCTCATATTTTCAAGGTAAGGACAGAGTGGCCCTGGTTAAATGACCTTGATTAAATTTAATAAAAACAGGCTTATCAGGAGAGGTTGGGTTTGCTTGAGACATAAAATGTCCATCTGACAGCTGTAGAGAACAGTGATAAGTTCTTCCTGTTTGCTCCCTGGGGGAGCACCTAAAGAAAAAACGCTGATTGGTATCCAACAGGAAAAGTTCAGGTTAGATACTGTGATATTTGAAACAAACAAAAACCCTGCACCACCCCCCCTGGCTGGGACTTCTGTTGTGTGTCAGGACAAGTAGTGGACTCGGTCCCCAAACTCACAGTTGGACTAGGTTCATTCTTAAATGGGCTCAGGAGAATCCTGTTAATGGTTGTCAAATGCTGTTTTGAATCAAAAAGCGGTAAATTACTTCCCTTGCCATTTCCTTATTTCTGTTTTCAAAAAGTAAAACTTGTATGGCATCTTTGTGCTTTCGCATTTTAATGCCCTGAGATGATGTCTTAGAGTGATGGGTTTGACACTTGGGTGCTGGATTGTGAGAAATAATGGGGACAGTGTAGACATGGAGGTTGTGCTCCTGTAACAGAGGGCAGCAGAAAGTATGTGTAACAAACACAAAGGGACTGCTGGCACCTGTTACTGTTCATCGGGTCATTGGTGTTTCAAAGTGGGACAAGTGACAAATGCAATTTTTTTTTTTTTTTTAAAGCATAGATGAGGAATCAGAGGGTCAGACACTGTGCCCAGTGCTCTGGTGGTCTAAAGTAACTGTGTCCGTCTGACATCAAGACCACATCCTTCCAACTAATGGTAGTTTTGGAGAAAGTATGTGTGGTAATTGGCTTCATTAAAACACTTAATCAATATAGAATGGGTCTGATTTTCTTCATAACACATTTCTCCCTGATAAAGGTATAGCAAGATTTTAGATATTACAGCTCCTAGTAGCAGAGCAATAGCATGAACACCACCCCATTTCTGTCAGAACTTGCTCAAATTAAGTTACATGTAAGGGGCAGGCCAACAAGCAGCATGTATTTAGTGCAGGCAGCCCTGTTCCTCGATGGCTGCTGTCATCCTATCATGTTAAAAAACCAAAAGCAATCAATAATGTTCTTTGCAGTGGCACCACATTAACTGGAAATGTGTTTGATTACTCTAGGGCACTGTAGGATACCTGAGTTTTCCTGGTTTGTGTTTTGTACATCACTTTCACACTTTTTTCATGTAAGGTGCCACAAGATTTGTTATTTTTAGGCTTCTAGTGTTTAAATTTTAGTCTCCAGAAGGGAAACGGATTTACTCTCATGTAAGCAGAGCTTAGCCATTAGGCAGACTCGATTAAAACCCCCCAAAAACCCCACACCAGAGCCAAATTAATCACAAGAGTTTATTTCTTGTGTTGTGCGTAACTGCAGAACATCACTCATTTATCATTAGGACACAGGGTAGTTATTTGAAGCTGTCATTCTGAGCTGGGGTAGATCTGGAGGGATTCTTACTGAACTTACTGACCCACGTTTCAGCTCGTGTCCTGTTCCCTGTATAGCCAGCAGCTGGTGTGAACCGCAGTTCAATGTGGCCAGCAGCTCTCCATGGCGTGTTACGCTCACAGCTCTCCAACATCACTCTGGGCACTGCAGTTGTGTTGGGTTGGTTAAACACCACCTTGCCTGCTCTTAAGGAATAACTCATTGCTTTCTCTGGTCATACTTTTTTCTTCCCTGTGAGCCGTCCAGTGGCAGGCCTGGGTCTGCTCCTCCAACCCCCACCCATGGTTGTCTCAGAGCTGTTCATGAAAGGTGTTTGTTTAACCCTCATTGACTCCGAGGCGCTGAAGTCCGTCAGTGGTGGAGATCTTGAGTGACCATTTCAGTACTTATTTATGAATAGTTTTTGCAGTCCTGTGTTTCTTTACAGATGTCTAACCATAAATGTCACTTAGTGTAAAGTTAGTTTCTGTTCCTTCTCTTCCGTGGGTGACAGCTCTGCGGCACCTTCAGGGGCGGGTAACATGGTGTGTAGCTGAAGGTTAATCATCTCTCATCTGGTGCCATTCTTTGTCAGGCCAGGTCACCTCAGCTGTAATCCTCCTTCACAGATCGAGCTTTCTAGCCCCAGTTACTGTCCTTATACTCTGCCTTTCTCAAGATACCCCTTGATTTCTGGAGTACAGTGGGGCCTCCGTATCGTCTTGTATCAGACAAACTGTCCAAACTGAACCTTGTTTCCCATTGATTTCCTTTCTCAGACTTTGGAGGATCACTTGAAATCTAAACTTGCTTTCTGAAGGGCTTGCAGCTATTTTGAGGTTTCTGGAACTTTCACATTTAGTACATTAATTGCTCTCTCACACTTCAGTCCCAGGTTGCTTGTCCTTTCAGTCAAGCACAGGATAGAATCTGTAACATCACTTAACAGTTCTGTAGCCATACAGTATCACTTCATCTTCACCTAAGTGAATTGCCATTATTTTTAATGGCAAGAATGTTTGTTTCTTTCCCACAAGCTCTTCCACAAAAGGATTCAGAATTCATTAAAAATAAGGATAAAGTTATTGCCATACTACAAGTATTGTACTTGCAAATAATCCCCATAATTGAAGGCAGCCTGATGTAATCCTTCCCCTTCTCCAAAACAAAAAAACCTGACACGTATCGCGTTCTTTTGCAGTACATCCACATTTAGTTCATTTCTTAAAAACTAAGCCCATCAATGGTTTGGTTGTGGTTTTTTTTTTTTGGTTTTTTTTTTTTTTCCAACTTCTGCAGTGTGTGATCATTGCTGCTGCTTCTGAGAAGTTTCTCTAAGGTCTACCCAGTTTTGGAAAGAATGTGAGGGCTGAAAAGTAACTAAAGACAACGGTGCAATATATAAAGATTCTTCAGAACACAAACTTGTTCAACTATTTAAATTGTATTTCACTTCCGAAATGTTAACGTTGTGTGTATATATATTGAAAATAGCAGTCAACCAAGACACAGAAGATAAAATACATATCATATAAATACATTCATGGTTTTAAAAAAATCATACAACCTGCTGACACTCAAGTGCAAGTAGCTTTCTTACGTGTATTTAACTTTTGTGATGCTAACGGGCTGACTAAAGGCTATTTAATTGTGACCAATTTTAAACAAGACCCAGTCATTTAAAACGCTGCTCCTGATGTGGGAAGTAGTTCCTGTTGTCATAAACCAACCGTATGTGCCTTAAAAAAATAATATCCTTTTCAGAAAAGCTATCTCCCTGTTCCTGCTAGTGACTGTTGTAATCCCATGCATAGGTAGATACAGTCCGCTTTATAGACCAGATTCATTTTCCCTTTCCCCTCAGGGCTCATGGAAGATGAGCTGGCAGTGTTCTGGACTGGCCAGAAAAGTTATGTGTGGGGAAGGTTGAAGCTGGTCCCAAGGAGAAGGGATGGCTTACCTAATGAGTATACAGCCACAATTTATTTCTGCCAAAATCCGTTTGAACTAGTAAAAAAGAAAATTACACATACATGCGATAAATGAAAAACTTGCTCCGAAATTGCAAGCTAGTGTGTTCAAGAGAAGCATCGTACAAAATCCTTTGCTTTCTGTACATTGACAATACCAAATAATTTTTCTTTGTAACCATCATATACACAACACAAGTATGAATAGAAATCTATAAATACTTTAAAATGAATTTGTACTATACAGCAGTTGAGGGCCACAGCTGTACAAAATGTAAGCAACATATATATAAAACGATTAAGAAAGTGCAAAGTAGAACAGTATCAAGAGCCTCCACTTTTTACAGCATTTATGGTTCAAGTGTGAAGAGCTAGCAGGGATGCATGAGCTCAGTTACAATTTGAGAGACACAGTACAGGATTCTGCACACAAAATGATGAAATATTATTGAATTATATCTTTCCACTTCTTCACACACAGGACTTCCAGTTAAGAAGAGAACATTTTGATAGTGAATTTCTGTAGAGAGTGATTTGTCCCTTTTTACAAGTCCCATAAAACAAAGATTCCCTGGCCACAGACTGCTTTTCTGTACATAAAACAAGACTGTGTGGGGAAACTACTGTAGGTTTCTGGTTGCCTTGTATGCTTACCATATTTAAAAGGTGAACAGAAATACCTTTCCATAAAGTAACTACATTTACACCCTGATCCTCTAAATTGCACACAGGTATCCCGTGCTGTTACGCACATATGTGAAGGTCTAGAGGATCAGTGCCTTAAAAACAAAATGGAAAACCAGAACTCCTTTGAGTTTCAAACCTGCTTAGAGACAACTGCCCATCAGTTTCCCTGCTGTCTGCCAGTCAAGATTCAAGATTGGCATTCTGCATTCAGGTGATGATTTCTCATCTGTGCCTCCTGTAGCAGAGCAAGTCTTTGTTTTCTTTTATGCTGTGTGTCCTAGTGGGATGCTCTGCTTAAATTAAATTACAGTGGCAAGGAAAAACATTTTTGGTGAGTTGGAAGTTGAAATAGTTGATTAAATGCTCTTGAATGAAATTTCAAAAATCTTGGGTTTAGAAAGCTTTTCAGTTCACCTTTATTTCAGTAAGTCTACTTTATAGTCTTTTTTTTTTAGGCACTGTAAATATTCAAGGTACTAATTGATGTGCAGAAGAATCCATCCATGCTCAAGCAGTACGTTATTAGTGACCTCTAGCAAGTTCTTGACTAATGTTGTCTTGCTTTTAAATGGGGAAGGGTAGACTTTAAACACTCTTCTTTTTCCTCCCTCGGAAACCAAGGAATCTTCACACTTACATTAATTTTTCTTTTTGAAGTACAGACCAGACTTCAGAATAAATTAAATAGAAGTTGCAAGCAGTCTGAATGTGAGAGACAATATTAATAAAATTACCTGGTTGTACTGCTTCACATAACGATGTCTGTCTCAAACTGGAGATGATCACATGAAACTCAGTGTCTAATCTGCTAATAATTAAGAATTTGGAGTCTAAATTATTCTCTGCTGTACTCGATAGAGATTATAGAAACATTCCTCCATTTTGGGATGTTCTCTGAATGTGTGATATCTACAGTATACACAGACATCCAAAATTGAGGCATGAGAAGGAACCGTCTGCACAACTCTCGGCTCAACAGAACTTGTTTATTTGCCTCCGTACATTCTTTCGATGTCGTTGAGGTAATGGTTTTTCAGTTCTTTCCTTTTCAGCTTGAAAGCATCTGTTACTAACCCAGTCTCTGGGGTCCACGGTTCAGGGCTTAACCGTACTTTGATGGGTATTTCAAACCTCTCTAATTTCACTGCAGGGACAAGAAGAAACAAAAGCATGACTATGATTACATAGCCAGATGAAATTGTAATTCATGCTACCTGAAACTCTAAGGTGAGCGCCCTGTAGCTTGTCTAACAGGGTGTCCTGCTTAAGGAAGTAACCTTACAGAAGGGCCACAAGCAAACTGGATCTTGTACCAATGCCAAGTGCTGGCTAGTGTGCAAATACTGTAATAACAACCTGTACTTGCAGTTGTGTTGGATGTGACAGCAAAATAATTGAAAGCTTGTCACAAATGGGTGCATAGCCTGAAGATGTGGGGCTACTGTCACGAAGGGATACACTGAAATCTAGAGTTGTGTCTCTACTCAGAGATGCAGTAATAACTAGATTAACTCAGACTACTCAGATGGGCTCCATATCTAAATTATAATTAAGTACTTCTGTATTTTCCAAGGCTGAATGCTTCCCAAATTCTTCTTTCAAAAGAGTTTGTTTAGGGTTCAAAATAAAGGTACTTCCCAGCAGTTTTGTTATATTAGTCACTTATTTTCCCATCAGCTGGAAGCAGTGGCTTGGCACATGCACAGCTTCATTGCCACCAGAGCCGCTTCCTTCTCTTGCCCAGGTGATGGGCCAAAGAGTTCCCATCTTGGAGGGGAGGAGGTAGGGGACTGCTCTGGGGAGAAGGGCAGGGAGCTGCTGCCTGTGTGCAGTACCTGATGGACTGCTGTCAGCTCCTGCAGACAAATCTATGATAGAATCCCACGTATGTAGCTGAATTTCTAGGACAACTTGTGGCAGCAAATGTAGGATGGCTGGAATTAGACTGTTAAGACAAGCTACCTGTCTCTAGAACTTAGTAAAAAAAAAATCTCATTTTTTTCAGAAAATAAAAGAATATGTAGTTAACAATACCAAAAAGTATGTCAATTCCTGGGATAACAAGCAATAATTTGATACATTCTTTGCCTCTGATTAGCCTATGAAGTTCTGGCAGATACAGAGGCAACAGGAAGAAGGAAGAGCAGTTAGTGAGGATAACTGGAAGTTTGTGCTGGATAAGCACTATGAGGTTGGCTTGCAAAATGTGGCTCTTTACTTACTCTTGTTTGCTACTTCTTTAATCTCCTGCAGTATTTCAGCCTCCATTGTAGGGTTGTTACAAATATCTACCCAGGTTCCATGGATGCCTTTCTGCTCAGCTAATGCCGTCAGCTTCTTCTGGTTAGGAACCACAAAACTGATCACGTAAGACTGGTCGCTGCCACGGGATGGCAAGAGGAGGAAGGAAAAAAGACCCAAATGGTTGCAATTTCCATTTCAGGGCATAAAGTGCTTACTTGATGTTAGATACACAAATCCACAGTGCTTTCTGAGCTATAGTTATTCCCCCCTACTGAATCCTTTTGCACATTAAGCTTTTACAACTGATGACTTGTCAAAGGTCCCCTGACTTGTTTTATGTTAGGTTTGATCAGTATCGTGCTTTGCTGTAATTTCATGAGTCCGTATCTCGGTTCAGCTTCCTGCTATATCTGCTGTTTAGCCAGTGCTCATCGGTTTCCCTTCACATAGTGTATTTAAATTGAGGGAAGGGAGAGACTGGGGCCACTTCCAAAACACAGCAGAGAGCTTTGGATCAGGCACAAAATATCCAGATTTTCTCTGGTATTTGGACAGAAAGCCAAAACACATGCTAAATATAATGACACCTGTTTGGGGAACAGTCAAAAACCAACCCCAACCAACCCAGGTAATTTATTTCAGCTTTTAGGGAAACTGGGCACATGTGCAACTTCAGAGATGCTGTTTATAACTTGCATTCTGGTAGGGGGGTGGTTCAGTGGAAACCCTGGAAAACTAGTGTATCATTTGAGAAGTGGGTCAGAGTGTGTCTTTCAAGCTTACCCTAAATGGAGTTTTAAATTAATACTGCTCTTACCTTTTGGCATAAGCACAGATATTGTCAATCAATGGACAGTTCTTCAGTGCTGCTTCTACTTTGCCCAGAGATACATATTCTCCTGCTTGTAGCTTTACCAAGTCTTTTTTACGATCTAGGGATTGAGGGGGAAGGAGAAAAAAAAAAAAAAAGTAAATGCTTGTTCCCTTTAAACTTCTGCATTTCTACAGACTCTGCTGCAAAGCCACTACAGATGTATTTTGCACAATGCTATACAAAGGCCTTAATAAACCTGAACTAAAGCATTTTATTAGAATTTTAAAGCAGCTTATAGCGTGTACATCTTCTGCCAAATTTATAAAGACTTCTGCCTTTATAAACAAAGGTTTGTATACTGTGCTTCCTGTCTCAAAACTTGTATGGAAGTTTCAGGAACTCTAATTAATTTAAAAAAATCTTACATTTATTCTTAAGTCCATCTGCTAAATTTAGATAGTGATAGTGTCACAGGAAATGGGATCACCTCCAAAATTTGGCTACAGCTGAGACACCTTTTGGGAATATGTTTTATGCTGTGATTCTGCAAGCAAGTAACCTTAAGTAGATTAGCCCTGGCAAAGCCAACAGGATTAATAGCACACTTTTAATTAAGTTTAGCCAAGATCTTGTAATATATTGAGATCACAAAATTGAGGCCAACCTATGATCTGCAGGCACCCATCTGGATGAAATTCCCCTATATCTCCTGTACAGAACCATCTCTGGCCATGCTCATCAATGGAGAACTCTTCTGCTGTCTTGTCTTCATTTTTAAAATATCCCATGGAGACATTAGGTCCACCAATTACAATTTCTCCTCTAGGGTTAGGCTTGTCTTTATTAGTGTAGCCCCCTGAAAACAAGAAATCCACACACAATTATTTTTAACTTGAATATTCGTCTGCCAAGAAAACACCTTCAAACTTCAGCTTGAGGTTAACACACACAATTTGATGACTTCTATAAAGAACAATTACTTCATATGCTACACCTAGCTAAGCAAACAGGTAAAGAAAGCTAAGCTTTCATTAAATTAGTTACTCTGAAATCAAAACATTTAATACTCTCACCTTCTTGCCAGTCTCTCAATTTTATTTCACAACAAATAAGAGGGGCTCCAACTCTGCCAGTGCTGTAATCAGCAACTGAAGGAGAGAACAGGGAAGAACACAAAGATTTTTGTCATTTGAAATACAAATTCAAGCCATAAATAAAGCGGTAGCTTATCTAAAGTTGCTTTATTGCAGTTATGAACTACAGCTATTTTTACCTTATTAAAAACCCACCACATTCCCACATATATCTATATCTTGAGTGATGTATTTCCAGAAGCATTTCAACTACCTTCTGTAATTGTTCCAGCTCCACAAGTTTCTGTTAGTCCATAGCCCTGACCAACAGGACAGCAAAAACAGATGTTCATGAATCTTTGTGTCTGAGGCGAGAGCGGTGCTCCTCCAGAAAGCATCATCCGGACATTCCCTCCCAGTAGTGCCTTTACTTTTTTAAACAGTAGTCTTGGAAAAAAGGAGAAAAAAAGCACGTTAAAAATCATTCAGTTAGATTGCTTTCTTTAAAAGATAAAAACTTTCTTCCTTCCTATCTGGAACACTTTAAAAATGGACTTAGTCTTTCACAGATTTTAGTGCTGAGCAGGGGAAATACAGTGTTCTCTCTTGTGTAACACTTGAAGACGGCACAATTACTGTAAGTTAACTACACAAACATTCCCGTTTTATTACTAAAAAAAAGGCAGTCCAATGAAAACCAACTAGTCATGTTATAAAGATTAGTCACTCCTACTGTGAAGTATTTTACCCACTTCCAGTAAGAACTGGGATTATTCAGTTAGTCATTAGATGATAGCTGCATGTGGGATGAGAATTACCGGATGTCAGATAGCTCAGATGATTTTTTTCTTCTAAGGCTGTCTTAACAGTGGCAAGGAAAAGGTTTACTTGGGCCATGAATTATACCTACACGTTACACAGAGGTGCATCATATCCCCTCTTGATTTGTTCCAGTTTGTAGTCATAGCCTATCTTGAACAGAGTTCTCTGAATGTAGTTCATCTCTTGAACTTTACTCATGACATTTTTATAAATCCTGTCCATGATTTCCTGTAAAGTGTTAAAAGCAAGGAAAATTACCACACAGAATAGTCTGTTATGTGTAAATTAAATTCCACTTTCATTCATCAGTTTAATTTTTTCTCTGCTAACTTTATGTGACTGTAAGTCTCTAGAAACAGGACATTTAGGTGGGGCTCAGCATTATTGCTGTTCTTCAGTTAATTCATGTGCACCTGTCTCCACAGACTTTTGTTTTTGCATATGCATGGAACACAGTCCTTCCAAGAGGGATTCTGACAGTATTTAAAACTTACACTTATTTTGCCAGTGGTCCAGCATTTGAACATTTCCCAGGAAATAAATTTTAATTAATAATTTTCAAAAAAGCTGGGGTTTTTCAACACACTAATTTTCATTTGGCTACTTAGTAAGGAAAAGATTTAGCCTATACATACATATGATTATTATTTTATAAACCAAAAAAAAGCGAGTAACTGATTTTAAAACTCTTGGCTATTCCAAAAAGATGCTGTAGAACAACTGAATCTACCCAAGGCTCACCCACTACCACCATGTGGCAAAGGCTGGTGCCACCAGTCTTATGAGCCATAGATGTGATACAATCACGAAAGGAGCACATGTGATTCCAGGACACACGAGGAAGTCTTTGTGTTAGACTGACACTGGAATGTGTGCATTTTTTGGATAGCACTAAGACCTCATGGAATGCAGAAGCCTGGTCACTCAAAGACCAACATAAAGTACAGAGGCAACAGGAGTTGCTGATCATAGAGTCTCCTGATTTTTTTATTACTTTTTCTTTTTCTCTTCTAAGAAGAGACTACGCACAGCCTGCTGACCTGAAGAACAGCCCAAGTTTTACTTTGGAGACAAGTGGCTGAGGTTGAGCACCCCAACTACAATGTCAGCACAGCTGAACTTGCAAAGTTCTACAACTCAGCTGAATGCCTGTGCCCAACACATCCATCCTAGGAAAGCTACTCTGCCTGTTGAAAAGAAGTTTCAGAGTGTGAATGTCAAGGACTTTCTCTATCCTATTGTATCAGGAGCCCAATAAAACGTCACTTGTAATTGTCAAAACCCATTTACAGTTGTGCATCAAAAAGGGTCATGGCTTTAGCATACATATCCTATGCAGCATCAGCACTCAAGCCATGGCTATTGGGATTTCTGTATTCTGCTTTTTTTCCTACTAGTGACAGTTACTTACACATGAAGAGGGGAAAAAATGTTAGGAAATAGATTATTCTAGCATGAACAAGATAGAAAGCACCTTTTTCTTTTGCTAAACATATCTACTTCTGCATACTTACAGGCACAGCTGCCATCAGTGTAGGCTTAAGTACAGTACAGTCTCCTTTGCTTCCTTTCTTAATTTTACTGGACTGTAATAAGGAAAAAAATGTCAATTTATGAAGCTGAAAACCAAGCAGCTCTTTAGAAAAGTACTAAAAAAGAGGGAGATAATTAGCATGAAATGTGTTAAATCTCTTCCCCTGTCCCTCCAAACTTTTCCGCCCACCTTCTCTATAATGGAAATACTAATGAATAAAAACAGCTTTAACCAAAATACTAGATGCTTTACAAGCCCAACCTGGTTAAGACCACACTGTAAATATAAATCTTTCTCTTACTTCCTCCCTCCAGTACTTGCACTCTCTTCCATCTTCCTCCAGGAGTTTCTTTTGCCTGATGTAATATCTTTACCCACAAAACACACAAAAGCATTCTCTTCCATCTTAATTTAATCTTAATTGTTAAATGGGAAAAGGCAAAGGACTAATTAGAAGATGTATGAAAACTAGGTAAAGAACTGATAGAGCAAGACTTAAAAAGCCACTTTATAATCTTTTGTTCAGCTAATCTATTAATAGCTGATCGTTCCCTTGTATCCTGTGGACAATGCTATAAGCATTTATTAGGTTTTCTTTTAGATTTCCTAAGTATCATGTAAGTAAAGGTGTTAATAAAATTTATATGGTATGACCCACTGCTATAGCTCATAAAACATGTTCATTTGCATAATTATCTGAAAATAAATTGCATTTCTGAAGTGTCCCACATAGACCAGCATTTCTTTAACAAAGGAGAACAGAATGCAGACATCAAAAAAAAGTCAAGCTTCCCCCGCCCCTGACCTGATCGGACAGTGTGAGTGGAGAGGAGTAGCCAATCCTGCAGCCGTAAGTGATGCAGGAAATTTCTGCTGTCAGTTCCAGTACGTGGGCCAGAGGCAAATAACCGATGTAAGTATCCTTGGGCCTAGGAGAGGAAAGGATTATCTAAGCAGTTACACAACTGGGCTGAAAACACTGTTCAACAGTTTTATTGGCTTAGTAATTTCTTTATGAAGGATTTGATTACAGCTGAGGCTTATTTTTCTGCACACAGGCAGGGTGGTTGTGGCTTTCAAACCACAGCTTGTAAATGCAATGGGGAAAATCCCACCTTTCTGAAATCAGTATGAATTACAGAGTTTGAGGAAATGGTGTCCTAAAAAAACAAGGCAGTGCTCCACTGCTATTTTCTCTCCTTGTGGGGATTTCATCCCAGGTACCAAATTAAGGATGAAATTGCTATATTTTAAAATAATCACCAATGATTTATATATCCTTGACAGTCATTACAGCATCTCCTTCTAAAACAGTTTAGTAGAAAGGGAGCTGAGTGCTGAAATACTAAGGCTTATTTCAGGAAATAGTTTGTTAGAGATTTCTCAGCATGAAACTCAGAGCTGTCACTTAACAGAAGTTTTCGGCATCAAGTCAGAACTGGGTTATCACAACAGGGGTTTAGCAAAGTAATTTCAGCTGTCAAACCCTTCATGAGTGCAGTGAAAAACACACCCACATTCACAAAAAATATCCCCAAAATATTAACATGAGGGATTTTTTTACTATTTCCAATGCTCAGTTTACTACTTTTCCTCTCATTTAGTGAAAAACTCGAGGAGATTCTGCAGCATGTGTTATCCATCCAACATCATCATCTCTAGGTCAGTAGATGTCATAGGCTCTGACACGCTTCCTAGAGTGATTCATGCTGCCTGAAAGCATCTAAAAATATATATATTTATTCCAAAGTATGATTAGATGAGGAATCTCCTTATCTGGTGGCATCTTCAGATGCATAAGAGTGCAAAAATCCATTACAGACCTAAAGCTAAAGTTAATAAAAACTGTAGAAACAGCAAGTGAGACAAGCTAGCAAGGCATCCTTTTCAAACAAGAGGGTACGTTCCCAGACAAATGACAAATTAAAGATTAGTGGGCTCACTACAATGAAGTCATTTGGTTACACCCAATGTCAACAACAGACTTTCTATAAACTTGTGTATGTTTGGAAGTTCTGTTTTATCTCTCCATGTACCTAATGAGTGTTTCTTACCCAAGTCCAGGTATTCTCTCACACTGTCCTGTCATTCCAGCTATTAAGTTTTTATGCTGCATCATCACTCCCTTAGGTCTCCCAGTAGAGCCACTGGTGTACATTACTAATGCCAAGTCTGTAGGAACAGGTCTGCTTGGTGGAACACTTGCTACAAAACACAGAAAAAATTATATTAATTCTACGTTTTACATTGTTAATTTTGTAATTAATCAATTTGAAAATGTCTGTAATCAACCAGTATGAAAGAAATGCTTCAGAAAAGGCAAGCACAATGTGCTGCTAAGGGGACAGTGGTGGATGCAGAATTCGGTGATGGAAGAGAGTGTTGGTCTACTTTGAAGTAGTGAGGGAAGGGAGATTTTGCAAGGAATTACAAGTATTGGTGCAAATACACTATCTACTAGCCAAATAAGCCTGTCAAGGGCAGTGCAGGGGAGAAATACAGTTCTGGAGAGAACAAATGGGTTGAAATTTAAAAAAAAATCCAAAACCCCCAAAAAGTTGCAAGTTAGCTCCTTTGTCCATCACTCTTCCAAAGCCAAGGCTGTAGAGCTAAGACTTTTTTTTAATTCTTCCTTAAATCACCCTTCCTCGGGCAAGTTAGCAGAAAAGCAGTAAGCTTACAGCACTTGACCCTTGATTTTTGTTTTCATCCCTTGGGATGTATTCTTAGGATGAAAAATATTAGCATTTACAGCTAGAGAGGCAGCAGAAGCGTCTGCAAGGGAAGCAGCGAGCTTGAGGGGGGGAAACCTCTGCAAAATACCATCCCTCAAGGTAACTGCTGGTTTGTATCTGTACATTAAGCTTACAAAGATAAGCAGTTGTAATGAATGTGCACTTCCCTGCAAAAAGCTGCTTTGCTAGTTTCTCTCTTTTATTTGAGACAAGATCTGGCTAAACACAGACTGATTTTAAGGGAAAATCATAGAATCATAGAATGATTAGAGGTGGAAGGGACTCCCAGAGGTCATCTAGTCCAACCTCCCTGCAAGAAGCAGGGACACCCCCAACTAGATCAGGTTGCTCAGGGCCCCATCCAACCTGGCCTTGAACTTCTCCAGGGATGGGGCATCCACCACCTCCCTGGGCAACCTGGGCAAATGTTGATTAAGGTTGGGTTTTTCCTTCCTTAAAGTAGTTTACAGTCACTCCCTGGTGCCCAGTGTAAATAAGATGAATAAAAGGAAAAAAGAAATGAAACACAGCGCCAGATTCTATTTCACTTCTTAAAAGAAAGATTAGAGTCCTAAAAATAAGTCATTCTGGTTATGCTTTAGAATTTTAAAATAAAACTTTATCCTGAATACCTGACATTAGAACAAAGGTGTAGGACCATAAACAGATAAAACAAGTTTTCTGTTTAGCTAAAGGAAGCCAGAGGATGAACTGGCCATCTGCCACTGCCTTTGTGTTAAGAGACCTGCATGGGTGTTTTTTTTTCTGCCACACATCCCTCTTAACCTAGGTCTGATTTCACTGTTAATGTCACTTGATTCTGTGAAGCGATTCACTTACCATTTTCTGGTTTGGCTCCCAGCTCTTCTACTGTCTGCATACTGTGAATCTCCACGCTTTCAGGGTATTCTGATTTATTGATAGTCTTCTTGTCCACATAAATGATATGTTTGAGACAGGAGACTTGTGGCAATGCAGTCTATAAGAGAAATGAAATTTTTAGCACCTACTGCGCTGTAAAATTACTAAAGAGTTGTCTGTAAGCAGGTGAAGTTGGTACCAAGTTACCTTCAGTTTGCTCTCCAGCAGTTCTACACTAGTAACCAGATATGATGCTCCACACTCATTGAGTCCATAGGTTACTGCCTCTTCACCCAAGGTGGCATATAACGTGACAACTGTCACAGCAAGGAGAGGGAGAACATGAAAGAAATGTTAAAATCAAAGTAATACCAAATGCAAAAGCTCTTGCTTTAGCTTACTGGAAAGCTGCGTGGGTGATGTGGGGTGTCTGTGTGTCATTGGAAATAAAGCGGCTTTTAATTTTTCCACATCAGAATTTTATGCCACAAGAGACCTCTGGAAGGGGGAGGACAGCTGTACAGGAAGTGTTTCTTTACCAAAAGGGCAGTCAAACACTGGAATGGGCCTCAGAAAACCAGAAAGATCCACCACACCCCAACCATAAGTGTGAGTAAGCAGTCACACAGTAATCAGCTGGGAAGAGGTGTTCTCCCCCCGCAGAACTCGGAGAGAGGTGACACTAACATCACAGAGCACCCTCATGGCTTACAGCTATGCAGTTTGCATGCTGCTCTTTCAGCACTGTCAGCTGCTTTGCTCGTTCCCATGAAATTATTGATGGGGGAAAGGCAGAGAATCAGACTAAGGAATCAGACTGCTTTTCATGCTGCTAGATAACTTTTAACCTTGACCGACTACAACAATGCCATTAAGTGCCTCACAGGCATCAACTCTTCCCGTCATTACTCTATCAAAAAAACTCACCACCTTCCTTTAGTATTGCCTGCTGTCTCAAACTCTAACATCCAAAGACCATTAAAGGAATTTAACATTCCTGTGAAATAGGGTTCAGGTGGAGGGGACGAAAAGAGTAACATGATATAGCTGATTCTTGTGCCTCTCAAAGTGCAAGGATCAAGAATTCACCATCCTCTCATACTTCAATAGTCAGCTCTTCCATTACTGTCTCTCTGCACACACTACTGCATGACCTGCTCCTTGTACAGAGAGCTACTACTACAACTGGAAGAAAAAGATGCAGCCTAGAGCAAGCAAAAACATAAGGCAGCAACAAAAAAAAGCTATGGGTCGTAGTGTGTTGTGCGCAGTCTGGGCATCTGAGTATGTAGTAGCCTTAGCCACCACTTCACGAGGAGTTTGTATGCATTAAACCAGATTTATAGATTTCTGCCAGCTAAATAAAATTAAGAAAAAGGAGGGGGGAGAGGGGGGAAGGCAAACAAATGACATGATTGTAATGAACCTGAGCAGCTTAATGTCATCAAACCCCCCTCAGTTTTGTTTTGGTTTGTTTGGTTTTTTTTTTACTTTTCCAATACCCATTTCATGTTTCACGTGTGTCAGTCAGGATATTCACACATTCAGTGTTTTGGGGGAGAGCCGCAACTACTGACACCTTCAGAGTAGTTTATACCCTGAACAATAACTGTACTCTACTGTCACTCTAAGATTTAGAAAACTGCTTACAATAAAATCAGAAAAAAATAATTTCATAAGTATAAGCAAGTTAATGTTGGGGATCCCTGCAATGCACAGAATAGACTGGAAACTTAAAAGAACCAGACCACAGGCAGAGCAAGTTTATGAGATTCTTACAGCAGGGAAGAGCTTACAAGGTCAGGACTGCAGATTCAAAATATTTAATACCCAAAGCAGTGCTGGGAACTGGTTCTGAAGTGTATTAGAAGCAAACAATCTCAGCACTCACGAGGAAAGTTGTACTTGAAGCAGGTCAGAGCTGCAATGATCCACTCCGCTCGGGTCTCACAGAATATGACCACAGTGCTCTTCGGGGCTAGGCCCAGGGCAGTCAGTCCGCTCCCTAGGCGACTGACTTTCTCGTTTACTTCTTCATAGGATAACCACTTGTAAGTTCCTAAAATTAACTGGGAGGGGGGAAAAGAATTGTCATGATAAGAAGCTGCTGATGCAACTCTGCAAGGTTGTGTGAGTTGGTGCATAATGCCAAAAGCAAAGCACACATACTGCCATTCATTAACAGAAAATAAATTCTCATTTTTCTTGAAGTAGAATAAATAGTATAATAGTATAATAAATAGCATCCTGTATTCTGCTATTCTTTAACTGCTATAAAAGGGATATTTTATATCCTAACATGATGACTAAAGACCTCTAAGGAGACCTCCGTTGTTGAGGCAAGATGCAAAGCAGCTCAAAACCAAATCAGAATTAAGTACAAAATTGTAAGTTTTACCTTTTTGAACACTTTTCCATTTGGCTGCATTTCATTTTCTTCGCTCAGTATTTCTCTGGTCCCAAGACAGTCCTTCTTCCCAAACTTTGCTAGAGCATGATCAAACAGTTTGTCCAAGGTGTCTGCTCCAGGAATGTTTATGTTTGCTAGTGAGTCAAGATGAGTGATGGAACGGTAGGGGCTTCCAGGTATGTCCGAGATGGGTTTAGCTTTTAAACGTTTTGCCATAGCCTTTTTCTTCTTAGCATTGGTAAGAAAATACCATGGAATAAATACAAGCATACTGTACACAGATATTAACAAGTACACAGGCAGCAAAAGAATGGCACGTACTTCTAGCCTAAGTTTCATTGCAGGTATTAAAAAAAAAATAAATCTCTTATTGTGTTCTGAAGCAGGCAAGGGCAAAGCAGCAGTGCAGCGTGGTGTAGGAAGAAGCAACAGCAAGTTAAGCTTGGGCAGTTCTGTTTCAGAGGAGCTGCTAAAATTTTAGTAACCTTTGAGAGCCAACAGTTGGTGGACGCCTGTGGGCGAAGACCAGAGCCAAGCAGAGAGCAGGAAAAAAAAAAAAAGAAAGAAAACAATTATTAAATTAGTAATATTGCGGTCAGTCCGTTAGTTTTAGTCCTTCTAAGAGCTCATTTCAAATGCATCAAGACAAAGGAGACTGAAGCAACTGATTTAAGAGGCAGGTACACTGCATGATAAAGCAGTGTACTGCTCTGAAGCCCAAAGAGGATGAATCTTCTCCATACGTGTTTGTTGCATCCACAAATATTTACTTTTCCAAGACTTCTCCCCACTATCTCTGTTTGAATAGTTCAGGGTTACTGAGATGAAGTCTGTCCTTCACATCATAATATTTTGTTTAAGCTACTTGAGTAATGCTACAATTGCATAATTTTGGGAAAGGTCAACAGTTGTTTTCCCCCTAAATATTTGCACTACAGAGAAAAGATACAGTAGATTACTGCTTTGCAGAATTTTATCAACCTATATTCAGATTAAAATGTATCTTGAGACAGAGTCCTCCAAAGTCTACATGTCATAATCTAAACACTATATAATAGTTCAAAATTGCTTTGTTAACTTGGCCCCAGCAACTGAATTTTTAATCCATTACTGTTCAGCTACAAATGTCAGACTCTTGGAAAGAGATTACACAGATTTGCTTTCCCCTCTCCAAAAACTATTTAATAGGTATGGAAACTGGAATCCAATTTGACCAATTCAATCCAATTTAAATGTAAAGCACAACTTGGAAGGATTTTGTCTGCAAGTCAGAAATCTTTCCTGGGCCTGAGAAACATCTGAAGGTGAGTGGAAGAAAAACCAATTTTCCTGTGATGCACAGGAAACCACAACTATGTATGTCCTTGTGGTTTGTAACTGGCCTGTACTGGCACGTAAGAGATACAGGTTCTTATCTTCATCTGGATGGTGTGCAAATACATCCTGAATGATGCACACAGTAGGAGAAATAAAAGGCAAAGATGCTCTAAGAGAAGAGCAGCAGTACCTCAGACAGTGACAGGTGAGTGAGGAACACTGATCAACTTAGTGCAAAGCCCAGTCTTTCACAGAGTCTGATAAACAGAATGGATGAGAGAACAAGGACACTTTCAGGGCTCTATCAAGAAGAACTTGGGCACCCCTCAAAATTTACCTTATTAAGGTATTTGCCACCCTTAGATGGCTCAATTAACATTTCAGATTAAACAGGACGACTGCTACTAACAGCACAGCAGAAATCTATTAATAGGGTTTTAGGTTTTTTAATAAGAATTCAAAAATCTGCAGTTGTGTTTTAGCCAATATCAACAGCATTTAATATGATTTAAGATTAATTAAATCTGTGGAATGAAATTGCTATTGAATGATAGTGTAATGTACTAAACTAAGCTCAAACTTGCTCAGAAAAGAGAGTATTCTGAATAATTATTTTTATAAGAAATGAATGACATGTACTTTGCAAAACGTATATGCTTATTCTGCTCTAGTTAACCTCATCATCATCATCAACTGCTCTGCAAAACAGCCAAACTTCATCAGGAGAGACAGCATTTTACTTCCTTAAATTCTAGTTCTTTAAAATGAAAGTTTAATGCTTTGTATTACAAATCTTGTATGATATTGTCATTCCAGTTAATTCAGTGCTCCAAAAGCAGAAGTTGAGCTTATATTTGAAACAAAAGCCAGCAGCAGAGCTAAGACCACAGTAAGAACACATCAGGGTATGGCCATGACTAGACACAATGCTACACGTTAACATAAACACCCCAGAGAAGTCTCACTGCTCTTCACTTGCCAGCAGAAAGCAGGTGACTGGACATGATGGCTTGGATAAAGAGCAGACTTGTGGAACTAACACAAACTATGCAATATAACAAGACAGCACTATAGCTTTTACTCAGGCTGAGCAGTACCTTCTTCAGAAGTAGTCCTACCAGTAAAAACTACTCGCTAATAATCAAGGGCTGACTATTTTATCAAGGGAGAGTAGGAATGGGCTCTTATTTAAATTCTTTAGCCCGTGTTCTAGACTGACCAATACTACAAAAAGATGTTAACTTTTCCATTCAATTTAATCTCCTGAAAATTAATCTTATAAACTATATTTTAGCTGTGTAGTAGCTTGTATAACACCGAACTACTACAAAATTCTCTGAGTGGGGTGTGTGTGTGTGTGTGTGTGTGTGTGTGTGTGTGTGTGTGTGTGTGTGTGTGTTATTACATCAGATACAAAGAACCAAAAATCATATTCTCACACAGTGATTTGCTTACTACTTTCTAATTAAATGTATATTGACTAATGGTATCTATTAATATATATTTATTGCAGTTACCTTCCCACCGCTATTTTCTACTCTTTCTTACTGCATTTGGGCAATAGGAAACTGAAGTCTTTGTAGTATGAGTTGTCCTGTTTTTTCTTAACCTTATTTAAATGATGGGGACCTGCTTTTTCTTGTCACATGAGCACTGATGAGATGCAAATAACACAATGAATTGTAACAGTACCATCATGATTTAAACAAGTATTTTACAATACCTATTCACATTTTATTCCTGATTATCAGTGCTAAGTCTTTAAAACTGAACTCAGTTGCACAATGGATTGTAAGATTATCTGAAAAGAGGACTATGAAAAATTACATCCTCCTGACATCATCTAATAATATTTTACATGCATGAAATGTGTGGGTTTACATGTGAAATGATGTGAGCTGATTAAGCAACAATACTCAATTCAGTGTTGAACGCTAACTTAAGAACTTGTAGAGTTTACTGGAAAAACTTTCCAGCATGCTTTCATCAGAATGTTCAAAATCCTGCCTGAAATAGCAAAGTAATGATACAAAGATCTTAATGGGAAAGACTGTTTGTTTTGTCCTAAAACTGGCACCCTGCTGAAATCACTTCTAACATCTGAATTGTAAGTGCACGTACAACCCTCCTATGCTCGCAGCCAGTTCCAACGTGCACATTACCGAAAGTTAAAGGTCACATTTCTTTCATTTTGAAATTTCAGATTTGTTTGAAATACTTTAAAAAGTGTTTATAAAACCAGATAACTTTGCTAATTTGCACACACTTGTGGTAATTTAAAATGTTTCTATTTTGGCAGAAAGTATTTGTAATTCTTAAGATGTCAGTTGAAAAAAGTTAAGTCCCAAACACACAAACTTGGCTTTCTCCTTTGAACATATTAATATAAAAACTGACAGCCCCCCCCCCATACTTACCACGTATCTGACAGCAATGACTGAGGTTTCTTCAGTGTCTCAATCTGTGTCAGATCTGTAATAGAACACAAAAAAGGGAAAGCATTAGAGGTTGGGAAATTTTTTTACCTTTCAGAATGGAGGAATCTGTAGAATTTCTCCCTAATGCTCCTATAGAAGAATAGCCTATGAAGTTAGACAAAGGTGGCATATGCTGTCCATCCAAGAGGAAAGTGGTGATATTATTGGCAAAGACTAAGCTGGCAAGCTGCAATATAGAGATAAAACTACTCAAAGGAATTCAGTTTTTATGGGAAACGCCCTCTCTGCCCCCGTTTGTGTGAATAAAAATACAAACAAAAACTTAATTAAAAAAATCAGATTCCACATGGCTCATTCTTCTGTCTCGAGACAGAATCAGGGTGACTTTTATCATTCAGGACTATACATAGTACACACTGCCCAAAAGAATCACAAGGAACATGAAACAGAGTTTGGGTCCTGAGGTAAGAAGAAATATTACAGAACAGAAGCATATTTAGGTAGGCGGTGAGGCTTCAGTGATCTCATGACCAGTGGACAAAAAGATGCCTATTTGTAACTACACTCATGTGGCCTAAAAACGTCTATGGCATACTCATTCTCTTGGACTACTTGTGTTTAGATACAGCAAGCTTTTAACTGGTGTTTAACCTAGTAATGTTTAATTAGTCTTCCCCATATGTCCAACATTTCAATCAAGGCACAAGATTTTACTGACTGAAGCATCCCTTACACGATTATCCTATGAACATTTTCTATTGAAATATAAAATAAGAGGTGCAATAATGCTTTTACTGTTACTGCCATGTGGCTATATGAGATCTTGATCCATAATAGGACCATCCCAAACTTGAGCCAAATATTTAGACACTTTAATCCTGTTTTGGATCAGCAGAGCTTCCAGTTCTTGATGCAGGAAATGGAAGTTCCCAGGCACAGCACTCAGCATGCCTCAGGTATAAGAAAAAACTCATCCCAAGCCAAAATCGATTTCATTCTCTCCTAAATAGCTGTGTTCTCAGTATCTCCAAAGGATTTTCCTCAGGTGAATAAGCTTCTAGCAGTTTTGAAGTGGTAACTCTCTACACCAAGGTTCATTTATCATTTGCAATGACATGTTACAGTGTTTGCACTGGAAACCTCCCTCAAGTGGCAATATTTTCCTTATTATGCTGGGTGTTCACAAAAATTCTATAGTCTGAGCTTACCACAGAAAACAGCTGATGCAAATGCTCATGCTAATGCTGACAATGCATTTTACAGCCAGTCACAGATGGATGAGATGTTCTGTATGATCTGACTGATATCCTCCATTAAAGCTTCAGAGACAAAATACACAACAGTATTCTTGTCCTGCAGCAAGGGCCACAGAACAGAGTCTGAAATCAGAGCACATGATCTGGAACAGGAGACACACTTCTCTCTGTAATTCTGCATGAATTTAACTGAAGATCTAAGGAACAAATGGTAATTACTGTGGGGTATTCTATTTATAGCTATATCTACCTGTCTATATCTCTATATAAAAATAGCTTTTAAATAGCCACAAAAGCATGTTAGACTAAGTAACAGCAAAAGTGTGTGGGAGGAACAGGGAGAGGAAATGACTGTTCACAGAGGAGGAAATGCCCTAATCTTCTCTTTAACTGTTCAAACCGAACGGAACAGAATCAACTCCTGCACACACTGCCAGAATTTCCAAGTGTAACTCTAAACCTGAAGTACCCATGGCTAGAAATTCTATCCTAGGCAGTTTAGTTTTAATAAGGCAGCAAATTATTATCTTGGCCAGGAAAGACTTTAATTAGCCCAAGTGCAAAACACTGTGCTGGTTAAATATTAAAAGTATATTAATTACAGGGTTTGTTTTCCTTCCTCTTGCATGAAAAAGCTGGCTAAGGATCCAATTTATTATGGGATAGCATCATGAGAAGATATACTTCCTTTTCCATCTACTTCAAACATTAACTGCAACTTTGAAACTGTATTCTTGTGTTACGAAAGACTTCTAGTGCAAAAGATGACATTAGACAGGAACAGAGTAGTATTGTAGTTTGTGAAGAAATCCTGGAATCTGCAAAGCAAGGAGTTGTTTAGTTTAAAAACAAGACCAGAGGAAGTCCTGGTTCCCCTGCAACCAAACTCTTGCCAGCTTCAACTGGAGACACAATTCTGGCTTTAGCGTAAGTACGCTGGGTCGGATCCTTTCAGGAAGTCCTAAAATGTTCCAAAGCAATCCAGTATGAATAAGTAACAACTATTTTTGGAATTTCTCTAGTGTTCAGGCAGATCTAAAAGTTTTTGAAACCACAGTATGCATTTGTAATTTGTAAGTGGAAAGGTAGTTCTACACAGTGAAAAACAACATAATTAGACCTAAATAAGTATGTGGGTTCCTTGTTACAGTCAGTTTGTGGAAGGGAATTGAATCAGTACTTAGTAGTCGTGAAATCATTCCAGTACTAAAACTGAAAGAGTCTAGTATTTCAAAAAGAAATTCCAGAAAGACTGAGAAATACCTCATTGCTGGGAAGATGAAGCAAGTTTAGACAAAATAAACAAATGAGAGCATGCTACCAGGATCTACAAATTTTTATTTTTCCAGATTTATACCTGTCACACACAACAACAAGGGAACACTTCTACAGATGAGAAGATTGTTTTTAAATAGTAATAAGAATCAGACAAATCTTGTGGCTTATTACAACTTTCTGGAGGTTAGAAAGATTGAAAGAACAGCTCAGGGAAATGATTCAGTTTTGACATCATATCAGTTTTATGAAAACAAACTGCCAATGTTAGTGCAAGTTACTCATGGCAGGGAGAAAAGTACACAAGGTCCAACATTTGTTCCTTTCTCAAAGGCAGATTTCTACATATTTTCCTCTTATACAATTCTGCACGTCAGTGAAAACTCAGATGTAATCTAATCAAACACCATCAGGTTTCAGAAGTATTTCTGTGCTCTATCAATGCAATAGTAGCTCAAAGCCTGAGAATTTTCAAGACTTCTTACTATGTCTGTGCAGTGTAAATCCTAGTACCTATGTGCCAACAAACAGGGAGGGGGGCAGTCAGATATAGCAGATCCTGATCAAAGTCAAAGGTCCCTTTTAAAATATATACATTCTATCTGAAATAACAAAAACACAAGTAGTATTACAAAATCTTGTTTCTCTTACTGCAGCTGGAAGAGGTAGTTAATACAGTGTTTATCTTAGCTAGTAAACAAAAATTTGGTTTCAAGCAATGTATTATTGCTGTCCTATAAATTCACCACTCTTATTACCAAAACTGATGCACTTAATGCCAATCAGAAAGAAAAAAAAAAAAACAAACAAACCAATTCATCAATTTCTAAGTGTCAAGTGTATATATTGCTGCAACAACTATTGCCATGGAAACTGGACCAACCACATGTAGCTAGTATTTCTCAATTAGCCAACAGACTGGTGTGAAACCCTGGCTCCTGATCTCGTAACATAAGAGCAAACACTTGGTGAAAGGGCAAGAGCTGTTTGTGTGCCCTGAAGGCAACAAACATAAAAGGCTAAGACAAGATTCCACAACTGAAAACTGTCCACTGACAACACAATGAATTGGGAAAGTATTTCCCCTAGACACACCTCTGCTGCTTCTGTCTCATTAAATTCTATCCCCAGCCTGTGCTGTTAATACCTGAGGCTCACTCACTCCAGTGCTTCCTCTCCCAGACCCTGTACCCTGTGCTGGCTCTGCTGTCCAATCAAAAGCCTGGGGAGCACAAGGTTTTGAATCAATCCAGTGTATGTACAGTGATGTGACTGCCAGCAGTCACTATAACTAACAGCAAACTCGGCAGTTTCAGCACATTTTTGTGGTTAAGTGAGTGAGTGGCACCCTTACGGTTCATTGGCGTTTTAGTTAATGACATGGCAAGGACTTCTGGCTTGGACAGACAGCATTTCAGAAGAGGATGGAGGAGGAGAAAATCTGCAACTGAAAAATACTCATATTACCTCAAAATTCCACCAATGTTTAAAGAAGTTAATTC
This sequence comes from Heliornis fulica, assembly GCA_013399135.1. Classification (NCBI taxonomy): domain Eukaryota; kingdom Metazoa; phylum Chordata; class Aves; order Gruiformes; family Heliornithidae; genus Heliornis; species Heliornis fulica. The sequence continues at coordinate 726,749 of VXBZ01001812.1, read as the reverse complement.
TTTCAGATAACTTCTTAAATTATGCCAACATTTCATCTCATTCAGCATAGTTTAGATTCATGCTTCTGTCATTAGACAAAGAACAAATCTGTCCCAAAGGAGGAGCTCTCTCAAAAAGCGAGGAACTCTTTTGCCTGCATTTTCAGGGCATGGTAAAAGTTGTAGGGGGTTCTACAGTCTTCACATTCAGATGGAATGTTCCTGTTTCTATGATATGAATTGGTGATGCGGTTACTGCAGATACACAAGTTACATTCATACTTTATAATTAAAGTTTTTATTCCAATTGCTAGGTGCTTCCCTGGGTCTACTGAACATTCATATGTTTTTTCCATTTGCTGATAGTATTAGGAACATGCTCATGGACAACAGGTTAGTTAAGAATTAGGCTGCTCATCTCCCATCACGTTATTATCCTATGCTTATGGTAATAATGTCAACAACCTTTCACAACATATGGAAATTAGGACATCAGGTGCTTTTCCTTATGTAAATAAAGATGAAGGAGTACAGGAAACAATCTCCTTGGGTAAAGGTTTTTCAGAATGTATCCAGAGACAATGTATTCATGCCTATGCCTGCTGGACAGAACTGCTTCACCAGCTCCTGGAGTGCATGCACGCATTCAGGTTCAGATCAAGGCTCCACATCAGACTCAGATCAAGTCATGGTATTAGGGCTGGACAAATGGTAATGATGTTTATGCAACAAGGCAAAAAATATACAAATGACATTACCCTAGCTGTACAGATTAAATATTAACACTTATTTCCTGGCCTTAAATCTGGAATGTTACCAAACATCTGTACAGCATGACCTAGGAGGAATTGTATGTACTCTTGCGATGACGCATTAGAAATACTTAAAAGCAACATGGCATTTCCCAACATAAAATAATAACATTAATCTATTCCTACACAAGCACAAAGGTTAGGGGAGAGTGAACACCGAGTCATTAATTTTTAAATAGAAGTTAGTTAACAAATTAAACTGACCAGAGCTTAGTAACAGGAACAGAGAAGAACCACTACTTCCTTTATAAATGTCCTGAAATGGAGCAGCTTTGCTCTGTAGTAACCTTTTTTTGAAAGGAGAAACTGAAACAGTAAACTGTTGCAGTATGTGAACGCAATCTGGTAGCTAGACATGCAGTGGAATGACAGAAATCATTGCAATCCCTCTTAATGCTCTATTGAGAGTCCACTAACATTAACCTCCTTCCTTCTGTGGAAATCCAGACACAATAATGGACTCCAATAGCCTCTCCTTTTTACTGTAGTTACCCTGACAGATGAGACACTTCTTTTTAAATGTCTTGCCAACAGCAACCGCTGTGTAATTCAACAGACTGAAGTTCTAAATGTAATGCTGTGTTACTTTAGAAAACCTGTCTCTTCAAAACTGCAGTCTCTCACCAGTGGCATTAGGTTGCTTGTTTTCCATATACTCCTCATAATTTAGGTAGTGAAAGTATTTGCATACCTAAAGAAAAAAAGGGGGGGGGGGGCAGGTAAATGTTCCTCCTTGTGTACTGCATTAATCTTCTGCCTACCAAAAAGTCCTCTGGGGGCCAGGGAGAGATTTTTCTAGAGCTCTCATGGGCTTTTGTAGGGTCAGTCAATAAGAGAAGCATCAGAGTTGGGAAATACACTTTTCCTTTTCTCTTAGGAACTCCCATCAGAATGAAAATCCCTCCCTTTCTTGTGACTAAGCAAAAAGAATTAGCCTTTCTTATTTGCAGTCCAAAGAGATTCTCTCCTTGAAAATGTTCTGATATATAGATGACTGGGTGTGCACTTAAAAATACAAATTTAAGAAAACTGTTCCCACCCATGGTCATTTGAGATGGTAGCCCCAGAGATTTCAAGCATGAGTCATCCCTGATTTTCATTTTTGTTGTGTAACTAGTTCAGCTGCAGAGGAAAATGGTTTGAGAGTAAATAAAAATTAGGAGCAAGCATATTTGGGTTCTTTGCACAATGTCAGTATTGTTCAGTGAAAAAGTGATGTCTCTTGTATACTTAAGGAACTGAATTTTATTGTGGTCTTCATGTAAAACTTTAACATGGTCTGTTTCTTGGCTCATGGTGAACCTATCCTACCACTTTCAATCCAGCCATACTCAGATTCATTTCCAGATACCCGTCATCTCTAGATATCACTCATCTCTATCCACACCTGCAATTCCCAGATACAGATTTACCTAATCCAGAACTTCACACTCCAATGTTTTGCTCACTTCAAAATTTTGTGAGTGAACCTGCTTTCTGCTACTTCCATCTGCTTTAAGATAGACTGAGGTATCTTTAGGGTACATTTCTTAACATCAGTTGGCACCTTAAGTATTAATTTTTATAAGGATGAACTGGGGATGAGTTGTATATGGATAAGAAAACTTAACGCAGTTTGTACCAGTTCAGTCAAAGAAGTTGGGGATTTTAGCCATCAGCAAGGGAGATCATGCTGGTGATGGCATCTTCCACCACAGAAGGCAATCTCACTGACTTCCTTTGTCATACCAGTTCTTTGATTGTATCTGCACTTCAAAGAAGAATTGAGATGACCGAGCAAATTTTGGTACATTTTCTCCTACAAGGCAGAGTGCAGATTCAGACAAATTTAACATCATTCAATCTTTTGAGCAGTGTACCACCAAATCAAGGAAAACAATGCAAAAGTACTCACAACATAAATATTCACACCAAGACAGGAGAACAAAGTAGAAACAAGCACAATTCTTAAAGAACTTGGAAAAAACACCAAACAACCCACCTTGAGACAGTTTTGAATAGTGAGGTCTTGAATTTTACTACCTCCCAATATACTTGCATGCACATTTATCACACTGCCTTTACAGACTCCAACATGCTCACTTGAGGTGTACAGTTTCAAAGGCAGACAGCTTTTGACATCCTTAGTTCAAAATACCCAAATAGCTTTTGCAAAACAGCAGAGGACATAATCTGAGGACCAGGTCACAATATCACCTGCTCAAAACCAGAGCTGGAAGCAGAGGTGGAAGAGCAAAGCAGCTCTGGCCAAGGAGGTGTGTAACCATATTACCAGGTGATTGTGCCCGTGCTAATAAATCCCACCCCTCAGCAAAACACACTCACACAGAACACCTGTGCACTAGCATGGCCACAGACTTCCTGAAAGGAATTTGCTCAAGTCGTGCCAGCTCAGAAGACATAAAAAAACCTGCATGACTATTTGCAGCAATCCACATAGCCAAAACTCAAGTGGCTTGATGGCATGACTTGGTATTTAGGTAATTAGATCCCCTTTAACGTGAATAAATCAGGAGTCACAGTAGCAACTGCAGGAATAACAAACTGGACAGCACTAGACTAACAGACAGTAAAGTGGTCTTAGACTTAAGTTTTGAAGGAAGTGTGAAGAGGAAACTGACTGTTGACTATTCTTTCAACTTATTTTTAGGAACATTTTTCCTCTGATAAAGGGTCAGAAATATCCTTAGTATGACATTGTGTATCACACCAGCAATTTGTGGTAATAAAAAAGGATATGTTTTCATTTGTTACCAAATGCAGTGATACTCAAAAAGCTAACGTTGTTGGAAAATGTTCCCATTTCAACTTAAAAATACACAGTCCCCACCCCGAGTCTATCAGCATTTGGACTGTTCATTATAGCCACAGGAGGACAAAGAAGATCCCTGTTGCAAGGTTTATTTAAGCATCCACTCCCTAGTTATTGTCAGTCTTACTGTTTACTAGCACACAATAAAGCAAGTCACCTTTAATGCAACTGCAATTCAAATGTTGCTGTGTAAGCAGGCAGCAAATTCACGAAAAACCTAAAAAAGAAAAAAGAGTAAGTAGTGAGAATTCAGGGCATCTCTAGGGGTATAAACATACCTAACCAGTCCACTCAGTCTGACATTTTCCTGGATCGGTAACTTGAGCTTTGTCAGCTGTTTGTGGTTGATCCCATTTGACAATTGCAAAACACTACCTGCTGCTTCAGAACTCGGAACAGGCTGACTGTGTCCTTTAGGTCAGAGGATACCACTAGAAACTCACTACACTGTCATTCTCAAATGTTGGATTTTCATCTAAATTCTATGTTCTGAGAACCTTTAGATGTTTGAATGATGCAACATGCTGCCAAACACTGTGCCCAATACAAAAAGGTTTAAATTTACTCTTGGTTAAAACCATCATTATGACATGAAACTGCTTTTAATAGCCTCAAATTAAGGCTTCGGCTCCCCAGTATTCAAAGCTTACTTTTCTTAATGATAAATCTACTTAATGCTATCCAAGTTTTCAGCTTTTTAAGAAAAGGTAAATTTATAAACTAAGAGGTAACAGACAACAAATTTATTAAACCATCTGCCTGTCTGAGGAATGCAGATGAATTACCTTAGAGAAACCTTATCTGCTATGGCCTTTCATGCTTAACCCTCCTTCCCCCTCCCTTCATGTTGTATCCAATGTCTGGGCACAGACCATGACTCAGAAAGGTACAAAACCAAGTTTTAAAACAGTCAGTCAGAAACCTTGTGTTTTAGGTATAAAGTATTATCAGAATATGCACAAGCTACGTCTGTATCTTATTTTTGTACATATATTCCAGAAATTACAATCCATCTGCAGTGAAGTTACCTGTGTTTTAAGGTACAGAAAGAAGGTTCCTCTGATCCTTGCTCCTCCTCCCATTAACCGCTGGCCTATGCTGAGATTAAACCAGGATTATTTTCCAAACAACAGTAACTTTTTAAGTGGGTGTAGGCTAGACCTGAAGAACTGCATGGGGGGATGGGGGAGGTAAGAAAAGACTACAAAGCTGGTCGCCATCTGATCTTTTTCATTCTGTAATGTGATCTGGAAAGTCTTCAACTTATTTCTGACCATTCTGTGTATGTGATTATCATTCATCAAACCATCTTTGAGCATTCAAATAACTTGAACTCAGTTCAAAGCTAGAACAAGGGGGTTTTATCTTCAGTTATGTTACACTAAAACTGCCAGACCATTGAGCAGGCTCTCTTTTTCAGTTGAGTTTCACAGAACTGTAACGTACACTGTGGAGGTACTGCTATTTAAAGGCATGCAAGAAAAATATGCCTGAAAGAACAGGCTTTAATGAAATACCAAAATATTTATACAGCTTCTCTCATATGTACAGCAAGGATAATGTATGATCCAGGAACAAGCCAGACTGAGCACTGACAATCCCAGACTAGCATATTCATACAAGCAGGATGTGCTCCGTAGTTTTCTAAGGCATAACCTTGCTCTGACTTGTTGCAGTTCCACCCCCCACCCTTGCTTTTTAGTAAAGAACAGCATGCTTAGTTCACCTTCCAGTTGCTCCACTTCCCTGCAGTGATACTTTTCATAATGAAAGCACTTTTGACCAAGATGTTTGAACAGAGGAGCTCAGAAATATGCAAAAACTATTTGCATGCTTCTGAAATAAACAGAGAATCCATTTTCATAATGAAAATTAAACACATCTAACAAAGGCACAAAACCGAGGCTATCTTAAATTTAGATTGAATTATAGTGTGTAAATACATAGTATGAATCAGCTGTACATACAGCTGTCTTCATGGAAAGTAGTGACCAGCTAATGTGCTGCTGTGTACAGACAGAAACTACTCCATCCTCCCTTCCTATCTCTGTAAAAAGCTGCAGGCACCACAAACGAAGATCCCTCATTTTTGGCTTTCATTTCTATTGCTACATTACTTTGCTGTTATTTGACATCACCACTAGCTGCAGATTTACTGTCTTAACTCTTCCATGTAACATTTAAAACTTTGGAAAATATTGTTGTAGAGTTACACTTTACCTACATAGTATTGTGATTTTTTCACTGTGTATGTTTATGTTATGGATAGAAACCAGACCCCAAACAACAAAACCCACCACCTTATCCAAACCCAAAATAAAAACTGCCATACTAAGAACAAAAGAGGTGAGAGAATCATAGAATGATTAGAGTTGGAAGGGACTCCCAGAGGTCATCTAGTCCAACCCCCCTGCAAGAAGCAGGGACACCCCCAACTAGATCAGGTTGCTCAGGGCCTCATCCAACCTGGCCTTGAACATCTCCAGGGATGGGGCATCCACCACCTCCCTGGGCACCCTGATCCAGTGCTCCACCACTCTTACAGTAAAGAACTTTTTCTAAGAGAGGTTAGTACTTAAAGCAAGCTTTAAGAGAGAACATGACCTGATTAAATGGCTTTATGGCATTGACATAAACATGACCTCAGGCTCATGGTTCTCTGTGAGTCTTTAAGCTTAGGTTCATGGCAGCTAACTCAATCTGGATCTAGACTGCAGTGAACCCACTTTGATGCTCCACTCGGGCTGCAAATTTTGCAGGCAGCCAATTATCTATAACCTTTAAGCTGAGGCAGTTGTTCAACATGGTTGGTTCCCTGTTCAGTCACGCTGATGCAAGGATGGAAGTGGTAACCTTGGTTTAGTTCAGCTGACACTGAACTACTTTTGCCTTTACAATGTAGCTTTGTAAGAACTTTAATCAGGCAGATAAACCAGAACTGCAAGCAAAAAATAGAGCTACTGCTGAAAGAAGTAGCCTCTGTCCATTTCCTGCTGTCCCAGTTGGTCTCCTCACTTTGCCAGGGGTTGGAGTGAATGAGTCCCAGCTGCAGCTTCTGCAAGGCTTGCATGCTCCTGCAAGTGCAGTATTAGAGAAATGCCACCAGAAGCTGCAGCATCAGAACTAACCTACTTTTATCTTTATTGAAAACCAAAACCAACCCTAACACACAGACTGAAATGTTTTATTAAAATTTTATTACAGATTGATTTTATATATTCCAATGTACTTTAATTTGTTATTTATTGAAGGTCTTCCCAATCCATAGTGGCTGTATGGTCCAGGAAATAGCAGCTGACAGCCAAGTTGACAGTCTGATGTACAAAATGAATGCCCTCATTCATAAATTTGGGTGGGTTTTTTTGTTTTGTTTTTTTGTTTGGTTGGTTTTTTTTGCTGTGAGCCAACATTCAGCACACAGCATGAAGTAGTTCCCAGCTCCTCAAGCTTAACCTGCACCCTTGAAGTAGTGACATTTCATAGGCTGCCCAACTCTTCCAGCTTCCAGGACAAAACATTTAGAGAATGACTCACTGTGTATTCTACTTGTGTACTCTAGGTAAACTGAACGTAATAAGATCTTTTCAAACATTATTGCACATATTACTACAGAGAAAACAGCAGAGTACCTGTTCAGTAAATCTGACCAGTTACATCAAGTTGTTATTGTTTTTTTTCCCCCAGCAAGATTCCTGCATCCTTTTACAAGTATCATGACACAGGCACCTTGAAATCTTATTCCTAGCTTCACTCAGCAGGATGGCAGTGCTCATTTCAACATGAAAGATTCATTGAGCTGTACATGCCACCTGTGTGAATATGTGCAGAACTGAACTGCAACACTCTGAAGTTAGACCAAGTGGTTTGTAGAACCTCCTCATCTGTAGCCTACCATGATGGGTAGTGAGTGCTCTTCATATTCACAAAGCGTGAGAAACCAGCAGTGCAGAGCATTATGGGAATACTCATTATTTGCAGTCCAGCATTTCCCTGACTACAACTCTCTTGGTAGGTTTTTGGTTCAAGTTGTAGGGGTGGCTTCTGGTGTACAGAAACATAGTAAAATGTACAAAACAGTAACTAATCTGTAATATCAAGTCAGACTTGTAGCCAGATGAGCAATCATTACACAAACACAAAAATAAATGATCCTTTATTTTGGGAAAGTTCTTATTTTAGCACATACCATTGTATATGAAGCTGTCTATTGGCCAGAGTACACTGGATGCAGGATAAGCACCTCGGTTGCTCAGTTTCTGGGAACACAGCATCCCTTTAGCTTTCTCTTTAAAGGACCAGCAAGGGGTTAACTTTAGTTTCAGGCTTATCAGTACATGTTATCTTGAACCAGGGAGCTTGTAGCTCTTACAGCACAGTGGCCAATACAAAAAATTCAAGGACAGGAATCAGCAGGTGGAGAGCTGAGATGTGATCACAAGAGGAGCAGTGGGCTCCCACCAGTGCTCACAGGAGCCCTTGTCAGGACCTGCCTGCACTAGGTATACACTCAACCCCTTCAGCTGTACCTGGGGACTTTGTGTTCCCCATCAAGAAATGGGTGTGCTGGAAAAAAAAGCTGTCAGAGTATCAGTATGGCCATGCTTCTGTCTGCAACCATTTGTGCAACTGTGGGACAGTAAGAAAAATTCACTTGCACTAGCAGACTGTTAAAGAACACCCAGCACAAGCATTAAGTTGATTCTTAATGCCATACTTAACAAGGCTTTTCTGGCAGCCACAAGACAAGGGCCTTAGGGCACATGTATGCTCTGTAGAAATAATTTGTTTTATATTTCTTTTCCAAGAAACATAATTGGGAAATAATAAAAATACCCAACATGCTTTAACAGCTACCAGCACTGAACAGAGTTTCTCTACGCAGAATCACACACAATATTAGTAACTTATTCAGTTCCTCTCTAGGCTAGTATTTTGCTACTCCTGTGAGCAGGATTTGTGCAAACAAGGCCCTTAAACAGGCTTAAGGGTAACTTTCCCAGGAAGACAGTTATTCAAATGCTATAAAACACTCCTTATTATCAGTGTATGGAAATACAAGCATTTTCCCTGCACACTACCAGAAGTGATGAGCAAAAACTGTGAGACAAGCTGCAGCAACACTGCACAGTTTAAAGCAAACCAGATATGCATACAGGTAGTCTGCTCTGGCTTTTGACACTTAGCAGCTACTACTGACTGACCAAAGAATTTAAAATAATTAAGAAAGAAATATAAATCTTTTGCCTATTATGCAAGTTACAAGTATGCTTCTAGAAAAGTTGCTCCAACTGATGAAGCAGTAACATACTCAAGGGAATTGATATTGACAGCAATATATGTTGAAGGAAATCCTAGTTCATTAGCTTTGTCCTCACTGAACAACAGTGGCATTCAGGTATCACAGATTTAAGAGTCTTGGGTTTAAAGTGATTACCAAGGATCCACCTTGGATCACTTTAAATCCTAGACTCTTAAATCTGTGATAATTGGTGGATCACTTTATCTCTACCTGGAGATAAGGCTACCTCACCCTGAGGCTGAGCTCCCAGCTATCAATCGATTTGGCATTAACTGTACTGCAAAAACCATGCAAAGTTTAAATACTGAAAGAAATATACATACTTAATACCTAGGACTCCTTACAAAACACTTCACTGAGGTTGAAAGTACTCTGATTTCAACAGAAATTCCAAGTGCCTAGCTCTATCTGAAGCAAAGAAAGGGAGACAATTCTTTACATCCTTCACATTACACAGCTATTGATCCCAAAGCAAAGCAAATAAAATGCCACCACATCAAAATGTCAGTAAGCATTAGCTCCAGCCTCACTTCCATCATAAGCAACTCACATACATGGACTTTTAAAACCATGCATTATATAAATTGACATTCTGGCAGCATGATGGCTAAAGGAAAACATTTCCCACCCCTTCCATCCCCATGCCCAGTCACCTTTCCTTACTTGTTCTGTTCCTCAGTTTCCCTGGAGTGTGCTATTTGTTTCCATACTGAAAAATTGTTCAACACACCTTCTGAGTTTTCTACTGTATTTGGGATCACCTTAAAACGTAAGATGACTCTACAGCCTATTGTACCAACACATCTCGCTCACACACACATTACTCACATCCAACCTCTGCAGAAGATCAGTTTCAAGCCAGCATCTAGGTTAGTCCTGACTCAGAAGTTATTGGCATGAGCTATGGCAGCACAGGGTGAAAGTAGCACCACAGCCTGCAAAGTAGAAAGGGTTCCTATCTAGGACAACAACAGCATAAGGAATTTCCACCCCCACCACTCATTCCTAACCTCTGTGTCATGCTTTTGATCAGGTAAATAATGTGATGCACATGTGGCACATGATTAAAGCCCTATCTCTACTACAAGTACCCTTTATATCAAGTATTAGGTAGGAACTGATAGCCCTGAGAAGTGGGCAGGAAAAGCTGATCTGCTGAAGTTAAAGTTCTGTCCAATTGTGTCTGTTGGTCTTGGCCTTTCGGCGCAATGCAGATCACACAAGGTACCCACTGCAGAAAAGGAAACTGAAACCACAACTCCACAGCAATTCTGGCAACTGGCACAAAGCTTTCCTCTTTGCAAGCACAAGTCTTGCTCCATGCAGAGTCTTTTAGTACAGGTTTGTGTAAACCAAGGGAAAATTTCTTGCAGTTCCTGCCTGCCCGGGATTAAGGGAAGGCTCTCCCCGTCCCCTGCAAACAGCCAACTGTGAGAAAGGGACTCAGTGCTGGCAGGTAGCACATCCACCACAGATTGTTACCAAATCCTGTCACACCACTTCCAGCGCACGCTCTACTGTCAGCACTAGTTACTCAGAGAGTGGTGGCTACTGAAGAAATAACTTGTGCTGCATTCAGCTTCCATTTTTATGTGCCTGAGTTCAATATTTTGAGGAAATGCAGAGTTACCAAGTCAGCAGATTACAGAAATCCTAATGTCCCTTCCTGACCAATACACCAAAGAAAGAAAAGCAATACCAAAGTATTAATAATTCCTATCCACTGTAATGTAGTAGTGTTCACAGCACTACTAGCAGAGGAGAAATGCTCTCTGAAGCCTTCTTGGACCCTTCACACAGGTAGCCTATTCCGCTAAGCACCTTCCAAACAAACATGAGAGGCAGTCATCCCAGGCACAGGCAGACGAGGAGGTAGCTTTAAAAGGAGGACAAATACCAAAGTACTCACTCTGTCCCTGTTGTAGAATACAGGAAAATTAAGCAGCCTGGCCAACTTTTGAGATGTACCCTCCACAAAACGGGAGGGCCACCTAAGGAACAATCAGATACATGTACAAAGAGAGCAAAACTGCAAGCTTTGTTCTTGGGAAATTGCTTCCCTCCTTCCAAGGAACTTGACTCCTGAGAAATTACATGTTGAAGCATAGCAACCACATGCTTAGCTGCACATATGATGAAGACTACCCTTCATTAAATCCAACTCTTGTTTAGCTTAAGTAATTCCCTATTAAGAACAGCTTTCTTATAAACAAGCACTCATTCATTTGTCATGTTGACTACCCAACTCTTATCAATCATTAACCTTGATAGATTTTGCATCTTTACTTGGCTCAGGGTACTTTTTAATATTTCATTTAGGTATTAACTTTGTTTAAAGCAGTGTTAATAGGGCACATCTATTTTACTAGATACAAATATATTCTAAATGACATTAAGATATGTATCTAGGAATTTGCTGAAGAGAGGGTTTTTATAAAAGGGCTGAAGCATAATCCTTGAGTTAGAATGAGGTAAGGAACACTGGTAATCTGTTATGCTGAAAATTTCCAGCTGCAGATAAATATTGGATTATTCAGTCGGCAATGGGCAACACTAACTTGCTCGCACTGTATATATTACAGATAGAGTTAGAGATAATAAATGCATTAAGTTTGCATGAGACGCAAATACCATGAAAACCTTACCACAGTTGGGAGGAGGAGGGGGAGCTCTCTTGTCACTTCCAAGTTTATACAGTTCTGTAGTTTAAGACAACAGTAAAGGGAACCAGCAAATAGAAAGAAAGGGGAATGAAGTCAAAGATACAGTAAATATTTTCTAAAGTAACTTGTATGTGGAAATACTTAAGTCTTCTGTAAAACTGTGTCAAGATGGAAACTTTGTATCCATGCATGAACAGCAGAAGAAAAAAAATGAAACCAAATAATCTTTCTGATACTGTGCCAACTACATCTCTTGTTTGGGGGGAAAGACTGGTTTGGGGGGGTTATTTGTTTAAAATGTTACATTTCCACATCTGGGAAAAAAAAAAGTCCAAATCTTTAATTACTGTGGTTAGTCTGAGATTACAAATCCAAAAGATTAAAAAAATGAGAATTTAGTTAAAAGAAAAATAAAAAAAGACCTTATGTTTCTAATAGCTATTTGTAGCTTATCTGCTTTTATGTTTTTGCACTTCATATTGGCAAGGCTATAGATGCAAGATGGTCTGTAAGAATGAATGTGTTAGTATTTTCATGTGACAACAGTGCAAAATAAAAAGAGCGACAAAGGTCGGATACTATTTTTAACCTGACTGTCACCTTTTGCAACCATTACTGGTTGTAACAAATAATCCATTTACTTGCGATGACACAACCCTTAATTTACACTAAGTTTCTCTGTAACCTCCACCTATGTTTATTAAGCATCCTCACTGGAAAAAAAAAAAAAAAACCGTTAGGGAAAAAACAAGGGGTTCTAGTACAAACAGTTCCAGAGTTGCTATGGTGATCTCCTTTAAGCATTAGGTGCAGGAGCAGCACTAGGCAAGGGGAGGTCTGTACACTCCTGGGCAGAAAGCAGCACCCTGCGTTTGCTTTCCAAATAAGCTTCCACAGACACACGAAGCGTACGAAGATATTTTAGAACATGACAAAATTAAAACTTATCCCAGAGGAACAGGTCAACAGAAACGTTCAACTAGTTTCTTGCTTAACAAGTGTTCTTATGATGTGAACAGCAAAGCGCGCCCCGTGCGTGGTGGTGAGCAATGAATGACGCTTTCCTCGGCTTATGCGTGTACTACATCAGCATCAGACCATATCCTGAGCCCAGCCTCCTTCTCTGCATCCTGGAGGGGCGGGGGTCTGCGAGGGAGGGGACAGCCTGTCGATACACCGTCTCGGCCCCCGACACCCGCTGTGCTCCCAGGAAGGCAAGGCCGGGCAGGCAGCGCTGCTGCCGGGGCGCAGCGAGGAGCGGAGCTAGCAGCCTCCTCTCTCCGGTTCGCTGGGCGAGGGATGGTGCTGAGGATGCTGCCGCCGCTCTGCTTCCAGCCCGGCGGGCTCAGGAGAGGACGGAGAGCCCCGGGAGCCGGCGGCTCTGCCCCAGGAGCTGCCCTGAGGCTAGCTCACGGGGAGGGAGGTGCGGAAAGACGCCCGGGCAGGCGTAGCGCGGTTTATTCTCGGTAGCCGGCCCGACCGCTCCGCTCCGCACTTCAGGCTTGGCAGTGCCCGCTACCCGGTCCCGGTCGGGGGCCAGTGCCGGTGCCAGCGCCGGCTCCTGCCCGGGGCCTACCGAGCTGCCTCCCGCGGCACCGGGAGCCGAGCCCGAGCGCATCCTCCCGTCACAGGCCCCCGCCGGGAACCGTGCCCCCGGCCCCGGGCAGGCGGAGAGAGATGTGACCTCACATAACCCCTCCGCTCCTTCCCTCGGCTGACCCGCCTGCCTCCGCCCAGGCGGACAGCGGCTGCGGTCCCACCCCCGG
>VXBZ01001812.1:689143-712967 GCA_013399135.1 Heliornis fulica | reverse complement strand
GGGGCGGGGGTCGGGTGCTCTTCGCCGCGGTGCCGGGGACTCAGGCCTGGAGGGGTGCGCAGAGTGATGGGGACGTGACGGAAATCAGCCCGGGCACAGCTGTTACGCTGCCGCCCCGCTCCGCGCCCCCGTTTATTTCGATAGTTTCCCGGCGAGGATGGAAAGGGTGGGATGGTCAGAGCTCCGGGCGCATGGCAACACGCCCCCAGCGCCTCAAGCAGGGTGACCCTGCTCTCGTCATCAGCCTGGAACTGGAGCAGTGCCGCCGCCGGTCCAAAGCTTCCCGGTTGGGCTGGACAGCACAGCGCTCTGGTACCCGGTGTCGCCACCCGACCGTCTGGGGACCAGCGAGCCGAGTCGGTGAGCCCTGTTTTCTTTAGGCTGAACTCAAGAAATGGGTTTCATCAGCAGCACTGATGAGAGCGGCTGGGATTACTCAGTGTGGCTCAGAAAGCCAGAGGCCACAAATACCCCTATGATTCATGCAAGGTTGTCAGATGGTTTTTACATGTTTTGGAGTCAGACTTCACCCGAAGAGGACAAGCACAAAATAGCTAACTGCGGAAAAGACACATGGCATCTTCTTAACAACATGTAATGAAGAGAAAACATTTCATGCTCCATCTCTGCTGAGCAGCAGTCCAGCGCTATCCTCCCCCAGCCCATATGGAGGGGGACAGGGTGTGAAAAAAACAAAATTACAAAACAAGCCATAGCTATATTTGGTAACAAGAGTTTGTTCCTGTAAAAGACAAGACCTTGCAGAAGGCTATAATTTTCTGGCAAAAACTTAATACAAAATGTGGATGTTACAGCTAAAAGTTCTCATTCTTAGAGAAGCAAAGAGCACATTGCTTCCCAAACTGAATGGCTGTGTGGGTTCTGCTTTGTTTGGGCTATATGAATTGTAGGACAGTCCGTTATTACTCTCACTTTGTTCCAATTTGTTTCAAACCCCATTGTTTTGCTTCATTTCAAACCGTCACTAATGAGAGAGCCAAGATTGTGCAAGATGCCCACAGGCACATCTGTTTTATGCAGACTAAATATTTATTTTTTTTAATCTAACCTCCCTGTATTTAGGAAAGGTTAGACAGACAAACTCGCTACAATTTTTTTTTCCAACTAAATGCCTGACACGTTAGTCTGTTTTCTAAATCTTTGTAATAAACAGAAAGTGTGTAAGAAAATATATTTGTAATTTTTTTCCAACTATTTTATACTTGATCTAGTCTTAATCTTTTAATTAACTGATCTTAGATTTACCATGTTGTATCCTGCTAGGGAGTATGGAAGCATGTTCTGTGCAAGGCAGCTGAAGCACTGGAATGGCCACAGTGCGTCAGAACAATGAAATTAGCACATGTGCTGGTTCCAGCATTGACCAGTCATCTTCTGGGAGGATAATGAATTCTGCAGCTCAGAGCCTTTGAGCTAAAAGTAATCTATTTCTTTCCTTGAAAGACAAATTAATGGAAGAAAGAATCCAATTTCTTAATACAAGCTTCTGGCATGTACAGCTTGATGTAGTTCTGTAGTTTAACTTCATGCTGTGTGAAAATCACTTCTGTATGTTTTGAGCCTGACATTTCCATTTGATGTCCCTTGACTTCTGCATTCATTGACCATGAATTATCATTCTCTCTTAATGATCTCCATGCCACTCCTTGTTTTATAGATGTGTATCACAGATTCCTTGCATTACTACCTCATTCATCTCTCTTCTAGTCTGAAGTTTTCCAGGTGCAGTTTTGTAGTACCTCAAACAAATTTAAGTTGGAGCTTCCATCTCTCTACCTCAGACTGCATGTTCTTACTCCCAGGCGGATTTCAGATGCTCCAGGAAGATACTCTTCCCTCCACACTTCCTTTATGCCTTACCCTATGAGAAATCTCCTCCTCAACCTCTTTTTGGTCCTGCACAAGCTGGCCTTGTGTACCTTGCGTAGCAAGAAACTCAGTGGGGAATCCTCGTGCCTGCCAAGCTGGTCATCACTGTGTGACATCCAGGTTCAGTAGCATTGTTGGAGGTGCTCAAGAAAGTCCTTCACTTGTTTAAGAAGGATGAACATTGAAGTCGAATGATTTCAGCAAAGTTGGAAACAAATTTTGGTTAATTACAATCTAAGGAAAAAATATAACCTATCAGGTCACCCTTATAATAACAAGTCCTGAAATTAAATTTACTTCAGTAGTGAAGAGTCAAAGGTACCATGTTCTGGGAAGGCTTTAGAACCAGCACTACGGGAAGCCTTTCCTGTAGCTACAGTATGCAAACACCTAACTGAATTTACTGATGTAGCTTATTTTTATTTGTCATAAGAAATAGTTATGTTTAAACTAGTTATTTGAAAGCTTTCAAACATTGTTTTTTTTCTGAAAGCAAATCAGAACCAGATTTATTTATTCTCTATGAATAAAGCTATGATCAACTAGCAATACCCCAAGGATAGGTGGAATACTTCCAAAGGCTTCAAAACAGGTAGCTAAGAAAAGCAAGGCTGTTTTTAGGAAGCTTACATTCACTACCGGAGCTCAGAAATACCTTTGCAAACATACTAGCAGTCCACAAACAAACAGTAAAACTGCCTTTATACAAGAGCATGTCACACGACCTTTAAAACCAAATCCAACTGAAAGGAGTTTTCTCACATATTGCAACTGAAAAACCCAACAATCCCAATTGTTCTGTACCAACTCTAATTTTCATCCTTATCACAGAGGTCAGAAAGAAGCAGCAGAAAGGTATGTTGGTGACAGACTAAAGCCCATCTAGAAGGTCTCTGTTTCTCACCCATGGTTCAGGGCAAGCGAGAAAGTCAACAGCTTCTCACCTCATTCCTAATATAAGCAAAGGGCCTGCATAACATTTGGACTCTTTATCTAAGTAGTAAATCAATATTTGGAGCCTTGTGGGTTGTTTATTTATATTAGGAGCAGTGACGGGTGAAATCAACTATTTCTTTGATGCAATCCTGTTTCTTCAGAGTGTACAGTTAGAACTGAAAAGACAGAAAACAAATTCACTATAGAAACTTTGCCATTTTGTAGCAAGTGCTCTCAAAAACCCCCAAACTTGCCTCAGTATTGTCTTAGGAAGGTAATTTTTTCTTTTTTTTTTTTTTAAAAACTGAATTTTTACTACTTATCAATAAACTTAGAACACATAATTTAAAAAAAAAAGGCTGAAGCGTGTTAGACCTCCGTATTAACTCTGCTCATCAGCAGTAACGTACTTCCGCTCACTCTGGATATTTTAAAATTGACTCTCAGGTTTTAAAGGAAAACATAACCCAGAGAGTGGTCAGTCATACACACTTAGTGGCACAATGGATTATTGATCTTTCTTAAGGAGTGCATTTCAAGGAGGAATTTCAAATTGGAGCAAATTGAAGGATGGGTAATTGAATAAAGGGCAGCAGTTTGAGAGAAGGGGTCTACTTCCAAATTGTTTTGTTCTGGGATGCTTTTGGTTCGAGCTAGTTCAAATCCCTTATTATATGTGAAAACAGGTCAGAAAATAATCTGTGAATCTCTTTATAACAGCTGCCATACCAACGTCTGTGTTTTACATAAAGACTAAAAAAACCTGTATCACATCTAGTATCAGCAACCAACATACTGGGCTGCTGGGGAAGGAGCAGGGGGAAGATAGGGACAAAGTTTGATACGCCTTATTAACTGTAATCGATGTTGAAGCCCTGATCTACACAGATAGGACCTCTCGTTCTGAGTCATTATGCACAAGAATGTACAGCAACGTGCAAGAGTTGATCATAAACCTGTCTTACGTAATTCAGTCTGTGTTTTCATGAAGCAGAAACATGTACCTGCTTGCAGACATAACATCTGTTATAACATTCTGTAAAAACATCATGTTCCTTACCAGCTCAGATCCGCACAGACTTCAGAGTGACTTTCTTTTCCAGAGGTGATGCCTGACAGCAGCTTCCTGCCTGCTTAGGCAGCAAGAGAGACAACGTAATGTAGTGTTACCCAGATACCTATTATGTCCCCTAACACCTAAATATCTGCAGCATCTTGGAGACTGCTATGTACTCAATTAATTCATTGGACATAGGGGGCTGCACTAGTTACCAATATGTACAGCCCAGTAGGCTTCATAGTGTCATCATCCAAGTGGGCACCCTGGTTGGTTAATGATCTTGAGTCAAATCACTTCAGAGACAGAACTGCTGAGATGTATAGGTTTGCACACTACATAAAGTCAAAGGAGAATGCAGTTGCAACCTTGTCTTACTGTCCAGGTTATGACAAAACTAGAAAGCCCCATCAGGGGCAGAGCTGTAGAGTATTAGATCCAAAATAGGATGATATATGGACATGCAATTCCTGACTGAAGAACATACATCTTAAGAAGGGAAAGCACTATTGACAGAGACATTTCTGATCTATACCACAATAAATCAGTTGTTACTCTAATTTTGTTAGTGCAAACAGTTACATGTCTTAGTAGTACAATCATTAGATTGCTATATGAAACAAAGTACCTCAAATGATTTTCTGGACTTTAGAGGGAACTCTGAGCAGTCATTACAAGGAGGGCTTTGAGAAGTTTTCTCACAATGAAATACATTCTAGTGCTTCCTAGAGGTGTTCAAAAGAAAGAAAATTAAATGCTATAAAATGAAATGCTTTCTTACTTTTTCACAAGATCTAGTCTAAAGTGTGCAACCACAGTTTGCAATAGCCACAGCTATTCTTATAGTCTTAAAAGTCCCTATAAAACCCTATTAGATTACGGTAGTCTATGGCTAAAAATATGGCTAAATAATTGTCGTCTTCCAGTCTATTCCACAGTTTCCTCATCAGGATCTCTTGAGTCTTCCCTTTAAGTGAATCATAACATTTTAAACATGATGGTGCCCTAGTTTGTTATGAAACCATCTGGGGGATTTGTTAGAGCAAAGACTGAAATTCAGTGAGGACCCTGACCTCAAAAGTTTTTCTATTTACATAGGCTGCATTAGAAGTCTGTCCTGCCAGAATCAGCAAAGCCAACCTCTAATTGATACTTTTTTCAACAATTAATTTTTTTCATTGAGATTCTAAATAGAAAAAAAAGAAAAAAAGAAGATAATTACTTGTTCACCTTAACTTTGTTCCAGTTTATCATCTGAGCTCAATTTTTATAAAAATATGACACTTGATTAAAAAAATAACACAAGTCCTAGTCATGTATCTCTGTGGGCTGACTGACACTTCAGGGTTCCAGGTGACCGAAGGTTAGCCAATGTGACACTCATCTACAAGAAGGGCCAGGAGGATCTGGGGAACTACAGGCTTGTCAGTCTGACCTCGATGCTAGGCAAGGTCATGGAGCAGATTGTCCTAAGTGCCATCACATGGTATGTACAGGACAGCCAGGTGATCAGGCCCGGCAAGTATGGGTTCATGAAAGGCAGGTCCTGCTTGACCAACCTCATCTTCTATGACAAGATGACCTGCTTAGTGGTTGAAGGAAAGGCTGTGGATGTTGTCTACCTAGACTTTAGTACAGACCTTTGACAGTGTTTACTACAGCATTGTCCTGGTGAAACTGACTGCTCATGGCTTGGACGGGCATACTTTTCCCTGAGTAAAAAGCTGTGGGGTGGCTGGGCCTTTTCCCAAGTTACAAGCAATAGGATGAGAAGAAATGGCCTCAAGTTGTGCTAGGTGAGGTTTAGATTGGATGTTAGGAATAGTTCTTCACTGAAAGGGTGTAAATCACTGGACCAGGCTGCCCAGGGGAGTGGCAGAATCACCATCCCTGGAGGGACTTCAAAGACGTGTAGAAGTGGTGCTTGGGGACATGGTTCAGTGGTGGCCTTGGCAGTGCTGAGTTACAGTTGAACTTGATCTTAAAGGTCTTTTCCAACCCAAATGATTCTATGACTCTATGATTTCTGGATAGTATGTAACAGGCAAGTACAAACAGTATCCTCTATTCTCCTCCCACACAAATCGTTCTCACCAGGAGCAGCTGTGTGTGCAGGTATTCCTCCGAGTTTGTAATGTGAGAGGCAGTTCTGGTAAGATTAGAATGACTCAACTTATTGTTTATTTGTTTGTAATCATTCCTGTAAGTTTTGGAGGCAAATATACATCAGTAGATTTGCATGAAGGACAGACCTAACCTTGTGTCCAAAACACATTATGGTGCATGAGGAATAACTGGCTTCCTGTGTAAAAAATGTACCTATTACACAAGATTAAATGGTGTGTTTCTCTTGCTTTTTAAAGAAAAAAAAAAACAGAAATCAACACATAGTCCTTAACATTGACAAACTGTGAGCTCTTTTCTACTCTCATTCATGTAAAATCTGAATTAATGTAATTTCTGAAAATTATTTGGTGATTAATTGGCAATCTACTTAATGCAAGACTTGTAAAATCTTCCTGTGAATTCCTTTGTGTGATTTTTTAAACAAGCTGTAAATGACTCTTGGAACATTTTTTTTCTATGATTATTATTCCCCATATGAATCAGTACAAACTGATCCTCCTTTCATCAGATAGACTTTCTTTCTGTTTCAGAGATCGCTGTGCCCAGAAGGTAAAATTAGGGTGTCACAACACAAAATACTAGCCCAAGGACATAAGTATTATATATGCTTTAAAGCCATGAGGTAGCCTGCCAGTCTTAAAATAGTCTACAGATCCTGTCTAAATTACTTCAGGCTGCCAGTCTGCCCTGACATGCTCCAGCAGTTCTGCTTCAGCTTGTTCCCAAACGTGCAAGGGAGTCTTTACGAGACTGTCTTGCAGCTTCCACCCTTTCCGTCATCACTTACAAGATGGAGTACCTATAGGATTCTAATTTACCCAGCTTGTCAAAATACCAGGATTTAGGTGGAATTCAAATTATATTATTTTCACTCTGTCTTTGTAGCAAAGCTTTCAGTTGTGTCTTGCATTTTCTAGCACAGTCTCTTTCTTCAGAGGCTGATTGATCACTGCATTGTTTCCCATCCATCCACCAGAATTGCCTCCCTTGCGCTGAGAACCACTGAAGAAAGAACACTGATTCCAGAAGAGCCTTTTAAAATGCTATTTATGAACAGTGTGCAGTAGTGGTACTGACCCTAAGCAATTCTGCATATTACACTGAGCAGTGTAATAAATGTGTATGCTTTTTTTTTTTTCCTTTTTCTTGATCATCTTTTTCAGACCTTTTAGAACTCTCCCCCAAAACTCCCCACACAGACTTTTATCTTCCCCATCCACAGCTGTCTATACAGGCTCTTGCCTACATGGACAAAGATGCCAGAGTAACAAGTTTCAACATCCTTAGTAGCATTCTTCTGTCACCATGTCCACATCTCCTTTGCACAGAAAATCACTGCCAGAACCTTTGGGTCTGAATTGCTCTATTTCCATTCATAAACATATGTGGTACACAAAATATCTATCCATGAAAAAAAACCAAAAACATAAATGACATACAAAGATCAGAAGTACTCCTTACCACAGTGTCTTTCAAACAGATATTTGAATTCTTACCTTGAAAAGTACTTCCCAGGTGATCAAGGGTTTGACTTGACACTAGATCTGTAAAGTAAAATTAAGAGTCCAGGTGAATTTCAATCTTTAGCACTGTGGGTAAGTTACCAACACAATGACTGTTTTAGATGTGCTTGTGACATTGACTTCCCTTTTGCTGCTAAAACAGAGGAGAATCCTACTTATACAATTTGTCCTATCCGTAGCTGCTACCTACTTGTGCAAGTTCTTCCTTGGGTTTACAAGTAACATCATATATGCAAGAAATATTAATAGAATATTCTTCATTTACACATTGCTTCTAATGAAATGACTGTGTTTTCTATGATTTGTCGGTTGTTCTATTACAAGTTGATTCCTGGAGTCTATTATTTAATTTATTCACATGACAAAAATCTATGCAAATTGTTTGCAGAAATAATTGTTGTTGTAATAGTAGTTATAGAGGTAGTGAATACTTGCAAATGAAACCTGGCTCTGAATATTTGCAGATGATGGAGTTGGGGTAGGGTATGGCTGCCTTCGGAGGCGATGTCTGCTCTTGCTGTTCTGGTACTCGCAGTGCAGAACTGCTGGGAAGTGGACGCCACCACATTATCTGCATGGATATCTGGCTCCAAAGGCCAGCTCAGATATCGTGTTACACACAGCTGACAAATACCACAATAACAGTTTCTTTTTGTTTGGATGAATAGTATCACTTACAGACCTATTTTCTTATTGGATAATCATAATTAAACTGGGTGAATTTTGGCTTTAGCCCATGTTGCTTAGATAATATAACTTATTTGTTAGTATACAATAGAAGCATCATCAAATAAAAGACTTGTAGCAGTTTGAGAAAATTAGAAGGTAATGCAAAAATAGGGTAACAAAAGGTATATTATATTCACTACACAAACAGCCTGAGCAATTCCATCTCTTACCATGTTTTTGAATATTATTTTCATTACTTCTTCCAACTTGATTGCTGGGCCTAACAAGAGATGTAACTCTTCACCAACTGCCCCCACCCCTTGACATCCCAAAAATTCTGCAATGCTTTTTGTGCAGCTGGAGCACAAACAGATGATTTTAAGTGTTACAGAAGTCTTAAAACACCAAAGCAGACTTTGCAACCTACATTTAATTTATCTTTCCACAGTATAAACCAATCTCTACTCATCAGGAATTTTGGCATCACGTTTGACTCCTAAGAAACTTTCACTCAATGTTTCATTCTTTGGGACACAGAACCTTTGTGTTGCATAGTTTAGCTTGCTCTCAAAATTACATCTTAATCTAGTCAATATGGGGGTTACTCCCTAAAATTAAATCATTCAAGTCATGTTCCCCTGAGAAGAAATATCAACAAAACAAAAGACCAGAGAACTTGCTCTCAGCACAGACTGCAAATCTAGATTGCTTTCTGTTATGTTACCCATGAAAGGGGAGAAAAGGAACGTGGGCAGCAAAACCACCATGCTTTAATGAGCTGTGGGTCTAGTGGTTGGCAACTAATCTCTAAGTCCTGCCACTGAAATAAATTTCTTATCCTTATGTGTACTGGTAGAAAATTAAGTAACTCAAGAATACAATTTAGAGATGCCTAAAATGGTTCTTTCAAGGTGGACTGGGGAGAAGGCCCACTCGTTAATTTCTCACACAGTTGGTTGTCCTTTCTCTGCAGACACTCAGAACGTCAAGTGCTCAATACAGTCACTTTGAGTATGACATAGAAACAAACCAACAAAACCAAGAAGACCAATTGCATTGCCAAAAGCTTCCTATTGTATTTTACTCCTAATATGCTGAAAGGCAAATAGGGAATGTTTTGATGACTTAGAAGTGGAGTGGTGTTGCTGACATGGCTGAACACTACAGAACTGCAGTAGCTCCAGTTGTGTTTTCAGTCAGGTTTTATCTACTTAGATTTGATTGTAATTATCTGCTGTTCAAGTACCAGTCTGAATGGTACTTGCATAGACTGTGCTACTGACTTGTGCTCTTCTCATAATGTCTTTGTTCAGCCTATCCATACTAGTGCTTACCACAGCCAAACTATTAACTATATGGTTTCACAACAGAGTCTGTAATACCTTGTAATTCCAGGTACCATCTTTAATTGAAATACTTCTTAGTATTAGTCCACGAAGTACAGAGAATGTAGAAATATTGAAACATCTCTGACTTTTGTAACACAAACTTCAACTCCAGCATTTGACACAATGCTGAAGAGGATTAAAAGCTACATCCTTATTCAAAGTTACATTGACATTCACTTCCTTTCTCAGAAATGGCTGACCACATCACAGAAAGCCTGTACACTGAAAAATTGCTGTGCAGAATAAACAGTAAGTCCTATGAACAGCACACCTAATGAATCCTACCTATTTTTTAACTAGATCTGGATTCTGAACTCTTTTTCTTCCAAAAATTCCTTGTTTAGTAAGGACTGACCTCTCATTGCACAGCTCAGGCTGTTAATAGAGAAGATCATTCAACATGGTTCAGTGTTTCTGTCATGAGCCAGCTTGCCATGGGACTGCACATGCAAATCCTGTATACCTGAAATTTTGACCCAGTATTGAATTCCTTTCAGAAAAGCAGATTGATCTCAAGTTTAAACACCTTCTCAGGCCTTTAATTAGCTAAGGAATGTGTAATTGTTTACACTGTTGTACGGAAGTTATCTGATGAATTTCAGCTTACATGCAGGGCTAAAAACAATAAAAAAGCTTTAAAAGGTGGGATTCCTTTTCCTCATAGAGCTTTTACAGGGAAGTTTTGGGTCAGTCCTAGTTATCTTCTGAATGAAGCTTTGCCTCAGGTAGGAATTTCAAATGAGAAAAAAACTAAAGCACCAGTCTCCTTGCTCAAATTTACTCACAAAATTAGATTTGTAATCTAATTTCTTCCTTTTCCACCTGTTAATAATTTCAAATCTTAAATATGACTCTCCAGTATACTACAACAGCACTTGAAATCCAGATAGCACTTGCAGTATAGGGGAAGCACTGCAAACAAATGATACTCTAATTTCTAAACATCTGCTTTTACTTCTGTTAGCCATTTAACAGTAAACCTATCATTTTATGGGATGTATTCAGGTTTTTTTTAAGTAGTAAAACTAGAAAATGTGATCTCAATGCAATTCCTGTTACTTTACACCCCAAACAAAATTTAAGACCTTTCTCACAAATAGATATAATTAAACCCAGGGAAGCTCTCGCAAAAAACAAAGGTACAAGGACAGCTACTTCCACAAAAACAAGACTCTTTGAGAACTGGATCCAACACTTCATAAGCATCTACTGACTTCAGCAGCATGGGCCTCTGTCCTTACTAAGAGGCCAGCAATTAGATGACTAAAATATAGTAAAACATTATCAAATTAGTTTCCAGTATGACCCCACTGACTGTCTGGCCCACATGCCATAGAAAGTGTTGGCACAAACATGAGTTCAGGAAAAATAGTAAGAGGATTTGTGATGAACAGGAGAGTTAAACAATTTTAAACCAACCACCCAAGATATAATTCCAGACTAATTATTTTTCTGTGGTGTAACTTAATGGCAATTCCTCTTAATACTGGATTAAAAAATTTAAAATAAGCAAGCCCTATTCAATACCGGGGAGGTTTACAGATAATACCAATTAATCCTAATAATCTCTTAAGTCTGTAGCTCTAAGACATTCCCCTGGGTGTTAGGTGGCCCTTTAGCCAAATACTGAAATGTGTGATTAAGGATAATAAGCAAATAAATAATTTTAGCAGACCAAGATTAAAAGGCCTGCCATTAACTTAAATTAATCACAAATACATGTTGTCAAGTTTTTATCTAATGATCAGCATATTCCCAAAAGGATTCCTGCTTTTATCCCACAGGCTAGGTGAGGAAATTGAACGAGGATGTGTAATACTCAATGATAACAATGAAGGGGTTTAGGCCCAACTGCAAACTGAATGGGAGAAACTGCTGGAGCCGATGAATGGTCTTTCTGAGAGTTCTCATTCAAGATATTTCAAAGCAAATTACGCCATTTGCAAAGAAGATAGGAGCCCTCCCCCTTTCCCTAGCACCCCCAACCCCCTTTCAGGCTCAGAGAGGAGAGGGACGAAACACCTGGGTATCAATTTCATAATCTGATGAAGAATTTTTAAATCCTCAGTTCTACAAGGTTTAGATTACTATGCTCTGCTCCTTACAGTTTAGCCAAACTATTTCCAATTATTCAGGCCATTCAACATTCACAATTACACTGTGGCAGCCTGTTTCTGCCAACAGACAGATGTATCTCTGTGTGTGTAGCAGTACTGAAGCAGGAGTATCAAGAGTATTTACTGGTGATTTGTCAACATTCTGTTGACACAACTTCTATCTATGCAGCAAACTATCCCGAATCACTGCTGAGTTGGGCTACTTGCATCCTTTACAGATTATTTTTTTAATTATCTTCTCCCACTCTGCCTTTGCAGACCAGTGGCACAGGTTCACACCTGCTTTAAAGAAAGAGCCGGGCTCAAATCAAGCAGGACGTGTGCTGCCACCTGCTGTGCAATTTAATTAATTTATTTTCAATTTAAACCATTTCTGCAACAAAACATTATACTGCAGAAGGCAGACGTCTAATTTCTCTCCTAAAAAATCCTCTGGGGCAGAGGAGTTAGACACATATGGGAATGTCTTGAAGCAGAGGTGTGTTTACTGGTGTGCACTCGTAGTTTTGCCAAAATCAGCAGCTGAGAAGGCTGCACACATCTGCTCCATGACACAAGCATGTGCGTACTATCTGCATGTTTACAACCCAGGATACTTCAGACTCCAAAATAGAAATAGTCTCAACATACCCATTACTGGTGACATTTAAACTGTTTTAGAAAGTATGTGGATGAATGCGTGAAAACTATCTTTAACCCCACAGATAACACGAAGTTTTGGCTGAGTGTTAATCATACCAAACTACACTCATCTCCTTGATGGATGGGTTTTCCTTGCTTGTTTGTGTTGTGGGTTGCTTTGTTTGGTTTGTTGTTTGGTTTTCTTAAATATAAAGTGGGTACTTGTAAAATATTTATAAGAACTTTTAAACAGAAAAAAAAAACATGTACATGCTTGCAGAAGGTAGCTGATTGCTGACAATGCCTCAGTGGTTGGGTGTTTCTCCCCTAATGTCTGCAAGACTTGAAGGCTTTTTTAGAACTCACCCCTCTACCTAAGACAGGTTTAATTACATCCTTTGAGTGAATCCACTTCCTCACAACATTTCAAAGCAGATACGCAAATCTCAAAGAAAGCTTTTCGGTGCTCAGCACTATTGCTGAATATCATACATCAAATCCTCCTCAGTTCTTTTCTTCCAGAGTTCTAGACCCCAGAGTTTCTGCACGAACAAACCAGTTACAGAAAACTTTGATATTTGTTTTGTACTTCAGGGCCAGGATTGCAGCTCTGCCTAGATGTCTTTTCAAGTACTCAGTCTTGCAAAGCAGTCACTCTTTTCCTAGATCTTCTCACAAAGAATGTTTCCTAGTTCCAGATGACTTAATCTCTCAGCTTTTAGAGATGACTTTTAGAGGAAAATAAACATTTCTGCAAGAGTGCACAGAATGAGGAGGTGCAGACACCAATGTCAAGCATCGTTCTCAATAAGCTCTGTACTAAATGAACACTGCATTTACAGAAGAATTTTTGCATTTACTATCGAACAGGGCATATATTCAATTCTTAAACCTTTCCCCAAATAATCTCCTGAGATAATATGCATACACACTGTCTAACTTAGACTCTGTTTTCAGAGTCTCATTCCAATGAAGGTTTCAAAAGCTCAAACAGGGCTACATGTTTCAGGTGACTTATTCAGGTCACAGTGCAACTCTTGCTTCATATTTTAATGGGAGCTGTAGCAGACCTATCAGCTAGCAAAACCAGCCAGCCAAGAGATATGAAAGAATTTTGGAAGACATTAAGATCTCAACACTGAAATCAGTTCTTTGCTATGGATCGTTGCTTGGTATGGCACTGTTGTTAGAATTTACTCAGTATCAGTAGAATGCTTTGAGCTTGATCTTGCACCACTCAAATAATTTGTTTGCCTCTGTCATTTTTTAGGAGGGAACAAAGTCAGATTCTGACTTGGTGTTACAAAATAGGTCTCAGAATACAAGCAATGATAACACCAGTCAGACAGGCACTGATTGTGCTGCACTTTCTTCAGTGGTAATATCACCTGCCTGCCATGTAATAGCAGGGAGTATTCTCTTTTCACCAGATAACCAGTGAAAATTCCTTCCCAGGTAAAGATACCAATCACATAGATACCAAGTGCATCTGAAATACACCTTGCTTCATTTACATAATTTGCAGATGCCTCATGGCATTACAGAAGTAGTAGAGAGCATGTACGAGTACAGTGGGGAAGGTTGTAACGAATGTTTGAGTGAGAAAGCTGTACATTATTACTCTGCTGGTGTAACTGGACACCTGGAGTTTGCTTATCTAGCTGACATTTGTGCACTCTGACTTTATAAACAGCAGAAAGTGGGTCTGGAAAACATGAGTAACTTGAAATGTTTCAGGCTGAGGTATAAATATTTTTGTTACCTCTTTCCCCTTCTATTGGATAAAGTTTTCAATTACATGCTTCTGGGGGTCTGGCCACGCTGCTGAGCTCTGCACCCACACTACCATTTCTGCTCACCCCTTTTTCTCCATTTCTAGTAATGAAGGCTTTGAGGAAATAATTTGGGAACTTCTTTTCACTGGTAGTCAGAGTTTGTAAATGGTAAAATCTGTTATCGTGTCTAATGTGTTCTGCTGGGTAAAACACCTGTACTGAGCACCACTGCCCTGAGCCCCTGTCTGGGCAGGGAAAGATTCTGTCAAGGTTGAGATTGTGGAAAAAGTTTTCCCAGCAATCAGCCAGAGTTAAAAATAAAAAGCCACTAGCTCTGAAACATGACGCATACCATCAGCCAGGGTGTTAAAATGCTCACATGTATATAAGCCATGACTCCTGATAAATTTAGAGAGCTCTGTGGTAAATACTTATTAGACTTACAAAAGAGGCTAAAAGGGGCTGAGCTATCTGGAAATCACAGACCTGAAAACTCTTTAACCCTCCTCTGTTCTGTCTCTGAAAACTGTCATCAGGCATCCACTGATGCCGTATAAATAAAGGAGACACCGAATACAGGATTCATCTGAAAACTGAGATGAGAACACAGGCAGAGATCTTAAGTCTGTATGGTAGGTATTTTTTGTTCCCTTCAAACACTGTGAATTACATTGGCCTAAGGGAAAAAAAAAGAAAAAACCCTCTTACATTTACATATTAACTCCTTTCCAAACAATCACATATTTCAAGAAAACCTAAGTTATTTATCACTAAGTTTCACTCCAGTGCCTGCATTTGTTTGTTGTATTAGTTAATAAGCATGGTAATGAGAACTTAAGAGGAAGAACAACCACTTGAGGGATCATTATTTCATACAGTCTTTTTAACAGAATGATCACATAAACCTTTCAACAACGAACTTAAACATGACCTCTGCCTTGTGTGAAGCTCCTTGGTTATGAAATGCATAAACTTGCAAAGAAAACATGAATATACCCTTTTTTGCCTCAATAAAGTATTAAAACAAACTCTAAAGACATGTTTCACCGTGGTCTTCTCCACAGGCTGCAGGGAAGCATCTCCTCACCTCTTTCTGCACTGATCTTAGTGCCTACAGAGTTGTTCCTCTCACACCTTACTCCTCTCCTTGGCTTCAATTGCTCTTGGTGGTTTTTTTTCCCTTCTTAAATATGTTATCACACAGAGGCTACCACCATCACTGATGGGCTTGGCCTTGGAGCTGGCTGGCACCGGCTCTGTTGGACCTAGGGGAAGCTTCTGGCAACTTCACATAGCAGCCACCCTACAGACTCCTGCTACAGCCTCCTGCTACTTGGCCGCACAAACCCAAACCAAGGCTTTAAGAGCAGCCTTTTGGTAATTTACAGCATCTCTTTTCATGGATTACATTCAACACAGATGTTAAAATATATGCTGACATCTAGATATGCCAATAAATGATAGGAGGACCTAACAGAACCGATGTCTGGCTCAGAAAACTGTGGGCAAAATGTACACTGCCTGTAAAAGCTGAGGCATTGAACAGCTCCTAACCTAAATATCACAAGATATAAAAATGCACGGTGATAACACAATAATATAATATACCAGATCATATACTATGAATAGTACAAATTTTGCACAACTTAACCAAAGACTACATAATGAATTTTTCTCCTTCCTACATTTCGTTTTGCTTCTGAGACTGGAATTACATTTGGTTTGTATTATGTTAAATATAGTGGTTCCCTGATTTTGAATACCAGGTATCACTATGATATTAATAATACAAGCAAATTCCATACAGAAGTTGAAGAAAGACACAAGTGTTCAAGATCTCTCAGGCTGAGATACATACAGTATCTCATAATCAGAAATTAGAATTGTCTTTAAGGCTGAACTCAGTCTTCAAAAGGATTTTCAGTAAATCTTCACAGATGTCAATGTGCCAAATAAACTAAAGCAAAATAGAACAAAAATAGAAAGCACAGATTCTTCTCCCTGCATATCTATGGAGATTTATGGAATCACATACCTCCTACGTATACCAGTTATAGCTAGAATCAACTCCAACATCGTGAATCAGACTAACAATTCTCATAATGTGGCAATCAAATTCACCAGTTATTTCCTTAATTGACTTCCAGTTTTCTGAGACATCAGGATGGTGAGTATCTTGTAGTCTGCCTACAGATATTTCAGAGATCATCTTCCATTTGGGTCTGGCTCACTGATAGACTAGCTAAGTGTAGTTAGGAAATATATTGAATTCTTGTGGATATAAGCATCTGTAAGTGTGCATTACATTCATACAGCATTCTGACTTTGAAGGAAACAGTGGGAAAAGGGCTGTTAAGGCTGAGCTTCCAAGAAAAGGAGCTTGGGTGGTTCTTTGTGAAGCACTTTTTATTATACTTAGGAATATCATAGTGCTAGCACTGGACATGAAACAAAGCAAATGCCTTGAAAACTCAGAACCTGCTAAACAATACAGGACAAAACCACAAAAGGGGCTGAATGTCATTGAGCACTGTAAGGGGTGAAATTTTCAGTTGCTGATGTGTGAAAAGAGCAGTTGTCTTCTTTGTTCTCAAGATACTTAAAGTTTAAGAACACCAGTAACATCTCAACTTTCTTAAGAACACACTGGATATTTTACAGCAGATCCATTTTTTTCCATACTCAACAAAAAAATCTTTTTCCCCAAGCTCCAACGACTTCAGAGAATTCCTTCAGTCATTTAACAATTCCAAGAAACATATCACCATTTCTCAGATACATCCTCAGACTGTGTTACAGTTACTGACTCTACTGTTTGACCTTTTCACTTCAACATGGGTAGAGTAATTAACATGCAGATGAACAGTTTAACTATGATTTTCTTTACCTCAAAGCCAAACTCACATATTATTTCTCCCTGCTTTTACATCCAACTGGTTTTGTTGCAGCTTTTTACGTAAGGGAAAAAAAAAGTCAAACATTGCAAACATGACAGAACTGTGGTTCAACGTAAAGCTGGTTCACACAGTTGTCATCTAACAAGTTTCTGTTGGTGATTTATATAATTATTTTCAGTCCATCAGATTAAAAGGCATGAAAATGTGATATGCTTTTTAATCTTCTATTTTGAATGTTTCCAGTTGACATTTACTTGTTTCAGTATTGTCTAGCATATGTTCTAGCTAAATTAGCTGACAGGGAAAGATACGATAAATGCAAGAGCCTTTCATCTTTCTCTCAAGAAAATTCCTTGAGAGGAAATCAGCAATTACACTACCACAAGCCTTTCTTTAAATTCATAAAAAATACATGTGAGCAACTGACTAAACAGAAGGAGGTCTGTTTAGAAGGAGATCAGGAGAATAATTGCTGGAAGATTCTTTATGAACCCAGATATATAACAAAAACAAACAAAAAAAAACCACCCAGAAAAATAACTAGAAAAAAGTGCCTCTCTGTACTGAGATAGAATTTTTCCAGGTGGTTGCCCTGTGGACACTTCTGTTTGCAGAAGTAGTTTTCAAGATGTGTAGATAATTCAACATGAACAGGTTTAATATCTATAAGCATCTCCATTTTGTGGGAAGGGGAAATAATTACTCCAAGGATTAATGACAATATAGCCTCTCGGTTATTTCACTTGCTGATACCAGCATGCAAGAAGAAAGATTAAATCTTAGTGACTTGCTGGGACGGATCTTCTTGTGCCCTAGGAAGGAGAGTGCTATTTTCTTCACCAAAACTTAATACTGAACCACCAATGGTTATTCTGCACATGGCCTTTTAGAAGTTATGTACAAGAACTAGAAAGGAGCTATTGAACTATTTCTGAACTGTTGTTTCTTCTTGCTCAATTTGAGCCTGCTACATTGACCAAAACCAATGGTGAATTGTTTCAAAATGAAAATCAAAGCTGATCAG
Organism: Heliornis fulica; assembly: GCA_013399135.1. Taxonomy (NCBI): domain Eukaryota; kingdom Metazoa; phylum Chordata; class Aves; order Gruiformes; family Heliornithidae; genus Heliornis; species Heliornis fulica. The sequence continues at coordinate 694,943 of VXBZ01001812.1, read as the reverse complement.
CCCATTTCCCATGTTTGTGCCCAGTAAAACAAAACAAGTAATCAGGTTTTACCGTGGTCAGTTGTTAGCAGAAAGGACTTGCTCGCATTTTCTTCTCTTCTCACAGGTTGTGTGTGGGTACCTGAAGAAGGCAGCAGGAGGACACACTATCCAAAATCCCTCTTACAGCTGGCAATGAGGTGCCTCTTGGCTGGGAGCCTGAGAAGGACCCCATGTTTTGAGTCTTTATATACAATTTAAAGATTATTCACATACCAATTCTTACAATTTACATAACCTATTTGCTTTAGCCATGATACCATTTTTTACCATTCACTTTTGAGTATTTGTTCACAGAAACCTTACTGGTACACTTACAAGTGTGCAAACACACTTGCTGCATATTTACTAGCTGAGTTTGCACCATTTTGTTGTGGCTTTGCTGTTTTAAGCCAGTTTGGTGTGTTTTTTCCTAACAGCAGACCCTCTTGTACAGATACGGTCACGTTCTCTCACATATCTCTCTCTTCAAAGCCATCTCTACATGGAACCTCTTTTAATGTAACATTCCCCTCTTTTGTTTTGTGCATACTTGCACACTTTAGACTGGAGCAGAGTAGTATTGGTACCCATGACTTTTAGAAAGACAGGTTGAGTATATCTGAGCCAAGCAGCAGGATGTGATCCCCTAGAACAAGGAAAACTCCCAATATCATTAATACCAAATGGAGCGATTGTTTCACTGTTGGGATAACAAAAGGAAACAGATGTGACAACCATTCTGTTCCTTTCAGATCCTGTCTTCTGCTAAAGTTTTTAAGTTTTTCAGTTAGGCTTGTACTGGTTTATTGCATCAGCTACAAAACAACAGCAGCATGGGAAATATGCTCAGAGATCTGACAAATGCACCTAGTTCCAAGCAGTATTAAGATGAAAGTCAGCCTCTTGGTTTAGGAACTTTTTAAATTTTTCAATGTTTCAAATTTACATTAGTACATACAATAGAGGGATTTTTTTTCCCCTAAAGCTGTGGTCATCTGTTTTTTCATAACATGTTATGAGTTATAAATAAAGGAATAATCATTCTTATTGACACTTCAAACTACCTAGTTTTCCATCAACTAGAAGACCCTAATAAACTCCTAATCATTAGAAAAACTGCACAAAAAATGGTAGCTTCACTGTTAAAAACTCTGCTGATGTGTTCAGCTAAACCTGTGATTATTGTTATTCGCCACAAACATTTCAAGACTTAAATTATTATTTTGCTTTGCTGCCATTTGTTTGTGGGTTGTTTTTTTAAACAACTCCTGTACAACAAGGACACACAGTTTCCACAATTTGTAGTAAATCTACAGGTGTAACTACATACCGGTGTGTAGAATCACATTTCTAAAGCACAGTCATATAGCTTGATGTTGGGGAAAAGTCTCAATTTATATATTTAAATTCAAAGGATTTGAGGACAGGCTTAAGCTTGAGCACATGCTTAAATGCTTTTTGACTGATAATTAAGGTCTTTTAGTCCCTCTGCTTTGAAGTTCAACTTCTGATGCTTATTGATGTTATCTACCACCTACAAGACTTGCCTTGCTTACTTAAGATGGAATTTGCAAATGAGGCATTAGGGAGAGACAAGCTGCAGAGTTTATTTTACAGTGACTTGAGCTGAATTCCATACTTTATCAGGCAGCAGCGAGAGTGGGACTGCCACACCAAGGCAGGTGATCCAGGAGCTAAGGGTGACCATACATGGGTAGGCTCAACAAGGACCCAATCCCACGGGTTTCATGGATTCTGTGGTGACAGGTTCTATTGAGAGTCCAGTGATCAGTAGAGAAATGAGGGATGACAAGTCTGGGAAAGCCAACCAACAAGTCTGGACAGCAAAGGACAGAGCTGAGGACAGAGGTCTGCTTACTGCACAGCTTGGGTGAGGGCTCGGGGTTCGCACCAGCACTGACAGAGCACTCAGGCTGATCATCTGCAAGTAGGAGCTGCTCCGGGTGGTTGAGGGCTACTGATACAGACAGGGCTCTGGCATTTCTTTAGGGATTAACACTAGATTTCACCACTTTTATACTTCAAGAAGCCACAGACAGAAAAATAAATCTCATGTTAAATACAAGAACAAGGCTCTTGTGCAAACATTTTAGTTACAGGAATTTATTGCTTTTAGAGAGCCATTTCTACTGACACAGGAGATATGTATGTTTACAGTGGATCTTAGTAAAAGCCTAAATTACTTGGTGAAAGGATGAAGAGAACAGAGCAATGGCTTAGTCTTCAGTCAATAATGCTAAATTCTTATTCAGAGATCTCAGAGTGCTTTTCCAAGAAGCTGAAGAAACAACAGAGAATGAAGGGCCTGTGCCAAAGCCACCACCAGATCTTTTGGGTTTCAGCACATCACAATCTGAACGAGAATTAAGGATACTGTGCTGTTGTAAAGAAATATCGATTGTACCAGTGTTTTATACCAGCTATGTTCGTTCTTTCTAATGAGTGGAAAATCACAGAAAACCAAGAAATCAGCAGGTCACCTCATCCATTGCCATGACCTTGATCAAATAGATCAGCAAAGTGCTCCAGGGTACAACTACCTCTGGAATTATAATTGTATGTTAATCAGCTTCCTCATAAAAGGAAACCCCAGAAAAGCTTATCCTGACTAAGCCAGTGTGAGAGAAAATGAGTAGCAAAGGGAAGAGGAAAGGCTGCGATGGTTTATATCAGTACAATGTGCTGTACTATGATGCAACTTCATCTTATTGAACATCTCATTTTCTTTTAAAAAAACCCCATGTTTCTGAATAGTTAAGACCATTTTAATTCTGTCCCCCTCAGCTCTCCTTCACCGGCAAAATTAAGTATGTTCACCATTCGATTATTTACATTGTCAATAACAAAAAGACCAAGACTGTAAAAAAGCTCAGGGAATCCAGCAATACATTCTTTCCTTTCAACAGTGAACTACTGCTTGCTATAGTCAGTTTTGTATAGACCTTATAATACATTTATCCAGACCATATTTCTCTAACTTTTAAATGAAAGTGTCATGTAAATGTCAAAAATGTAATCAAACTGACAACTGGCTCTGTCCTATCCACAAGGCCTCTTTCTTACTGGAGGAGAAAATCGCCTTATCTGGCATGATTTATTTTTGACAGATCCATGTTGACTGCTATCACTCCCTGGTTGTCATCTAGGTGCTAATAATAGTTTGTGAGATTATTTGTCCCATTTTTTTTTCCGGGTATTTGAGTTAATTACACCGATAGAGCTGTATTTCTCTGGCTCAGTCCCCTCTTTGATAACAGAAATTTACAGTTGCCTCTTCTGTTTTTTTTCAGCAGCTCGTTCACCTTCTTAATTCAGTCAGTTCATGTTCACTAGACTCCAACAATATGAAAACATTTGGTTTATCTGAGTGCTCCCTATCCGTTCTTTACCTACACTGGGCTAAGGTATTTTTGTTCTTGCCCAACTGTCTGCTTGCAGGTGATCTGTTTTGGAAGTGTGATACAACAAAGGCACTGATCACTTTAGCCTTCTTTATAATTTGTTGGCAGATTTTCTTCTCTGTTGAGTAGGGGATTAATCTTTTTATCTGTCTTCCTCTTAGTACAAATACACTTGCAGATTGGTTCTTATCTGATAGCACTTGCTAGGTCAATTGTTTTGTAGCATATCTTTTTAGTCTTTATTTCTTATCTGTAGTAATCAGACCTGTCTTCCTATTTTCTTCATGTGCTTAAGGTCAAGACCTCATGACGTGGTCAAGCTAACCTTAACATTATTTCTAGTCTACTCATAACTGGGATAAATGGGCCCTCAGAATTATTTTTCTAAAGCATCATTACTGTTCTTAGCTTCTTTCTTTAGACTTCCTTCCTGTGAGGTCTTAACTATTAATTGCTTAAGCCTTTAGATATCATGAGGTCTGTTTTTATTTAGCTATCTCTTTCCAGCTTCCTCTATGGACAACAAACTGCCATTTTGCAAATGCTTTTTTTGCTGGCTAGTAAACATTCTAAAGAAATCTCTACATCTATGATACTGACACCTCACAGTGTACTGCTGTGCTAGTAATAGGAATTTTTCACTTCACTAAAGAAAGACTCAGGAAAGGAGAAGTTTTCTAAAGCATCATTAGATGCTGCGAAAGGTAAGAGGCTGAAGGAAATGCTGGGGCAAGGTATAAAGCTGCCAGGGATTGCTTTTAGCAGCAGTAGCTGTCCTCTTGTATGCAACTGACAGTGGAAAGGGACAGATCTGTTCTGGGGTGTTGCAGCAGACGAAAGGTAAGAGAAACCCTCTGAGGGAAAATACTCTGCCCTTCTACGTGACCAGTAGTTATGTATTTTAGGATTAGGGGACGAAAAGAAAGGAACACAACCTGCCAAGATACTGATGTTAGTGCTTGTTTTGAATATTTGGGCAGTGAAGCAGGAAAATGGAGCAAGTTTGTGTTGCACACGTGTATGACCAGCTATGCAGGAGGTTTGTGCTTCTTCAGGTTGTGCATCTGATTTCTGCACGTTCATTTTCTGCAGCGTAATTAGATCAACAATAGGGGTTTTAAAGAATCAGGCATGTCTGAAAGTGGCATTCTACAAAGAAGAATTATTATCAAGGTCTAATGGTGGAAAGGAACCTTTGAAGGTCTTGGAAAAGCATGGTGGGTCCCCCTTCTTGTCTGAAAAGTGGCATGGTTTCTTTCAGAGCAGAATGGCACCACATACAGCCTCCAGCTTTACAGACCAGGCATTGCTGACTGCCTACGTGGGAATCCCTTCGGCTGCACCACCAGAGATGGGGATGCAGAGGACAGCCACGTCCTACAGACTGGGTATGTGAGATAAAACCTGTAGCACAAGTCAGCTCTCATGGTGGTCATGGTTCTAACTACCTTGACAACCCCCCTTTAACCCACTACTCTACCTACATCCATCTACCTTTGTCCTTCCGATAGAAACAGTCTTAAGTATTTGCAATAAAACTGCTTCAGAAAGCCACAAACCAGTCGCCTCCAGGCACCGAGCCCGGCCCCAGGACTCATCACACTGCACACCGGTCCATCACTTACACCCCAGCTCTACTCAGGGGCACAGCGGACTGGCAGCTGCTCGCACCTTCAGGCAGCAGCCCCTCTCCTCGGCCTTTCCCCTGCGCTGCCTGGCCGCCGGGAGCTGCAGTTCTTCGGCCGAGGAACACCTGCTGCAGCGGCGCCTGAGAAACTAGTTTGTCAAGGGAGCGCCGCTGGCGGAGCCGGGCGGGCAAACAGCTCGGCGCCGGGGGCGCGCACGCCAGGCCGGCCGGCAGCGCGGGGAGCAGAACCGGGGCCGGCCCTTTGCCGGCTGGGGACGCGGGGACGAACCGCGGGCGACCGCGAGGAGGAGGAAGGGGAGCTCTCGGGTGAAAGCCGAGGCGACAGGCGGGAGGGAGCGGAGAGGCGAACGGAGCCCGCCGGGGAAGCCGCGGCCGCCGAGGCGGTGGGGAAGGGAGGCAGAGCCGGGAGGCGGTGGCAGCCGGGGCGGGGGGAGGAGCGGGTGGCCGGGCGCAGCCAATCCGGGGGACTCGTCCATTTTTCGGCGTGAGTCAAGCACGTCGGTGGGGTGATGCTACGGCACTGGGAAGGGGCTGGGAGAGCCGCGGCGGCCCGCCCGCTCGGGTTCGTACTTTCAGCTTTGCCGGAGCCGCTGCTGAGGGGAGCGCCGCTGCTGAGGGGAGCGCCGCTTCCTCCTTCCCCTCCCTCGCCAAGGCCGGCCCCATGGCTGGGGGCGCTGGGCCTGCCTCCTCCCGGCCGCGCCGCGCTCCC
>VXBZ01001812.1:575326-679745 GCA_013399135.1 Heliornis fulica | reverse complement strand
AACCCCCCCCCCCCCATTGCTCTCTCCTTAGTGTGCTCATGGAGTGAGGCAGTGACATTCAGTGAATAGAACAGTGTCCAGGTTTAGATACTGAAAGAGGTATTTTACTTCAGAGGCAATAAACAAAATCTAATTTGCTGCAAAATATCAGCTTATTTTGGCTGATATTTAGCCCTTTCTCCATGCATGTGCTTGACTTTTACATGGAGTAATATTTTTTCTGTAAAGTGTGACTTCTAAAAAATAATTTATTAAAAAAATGTTTTTTCCCATCTAGACAGTTTCTCTTTAAGGTTAACATTTCCCTTGTTTAATTATACTTCCTTCTAGTGATTAAAAAAGGAATTAACTTAACAGGGATTTATGGAGGGCCATTGTAATCCTTTGGGATATCTACCTATTGCTGTCTTGTTCATCCTGCCAGGAAACCTGAAGGGAGGGAATGCATGGTCTAAAAGTATTATTTTTGCATTAGTTGGCAAACGAAGAGTTGCAAGTACTGTTGAAGCCCTACAGAATGTCATCTCTCTCACAATACCAGAGGAATAGTAAAGACCACCTTAGAGTTTTCAGCATAGTCCTTTTACATACAGGCTCTCCTGCCATGCTGATGCAAATGAGTAATGCAGTGAGATTTTAAGAAATAATTATCTCTAAAGTGTATTGAACTCAAAGAGTATTTCTTGGGAACCATGAAATGCCAAACGATACTGTTGCTCAAATTTGTTTAAAAAAATATAAATTAAACCCATTACTACAAGTGGAAAAATGCCATCTCTTCTGCATTGCAATCTGTCCCAGACCTGTAGATGCCATTTGGAGCTTTCTCTTCTTAGTGCATGATTAGAAGGGAATGTGGAAGAGTGGTTTGCAGACTAGTCCTGGGTTGGTTCAGAGCAGCTGTGAGCTTGGCCTCTGGGAGATGTTGTCACAGTGCAGGGGCAGTTAAGCAGTATAATGCTGTACATCACAATCTCCAAATTGTAACAGCTCTGCTTATCCATCCTGTGTTGTGGTGTGACCTTTGTGATTAGGCTTATGCAGGGCAGTGCTGGCCATGTGATTCTTCATGCCAGAAATACTTCCTGTGCGCTTGGACAATGGTGTTTATGCTCTTGCAGAGTAATTAGGAAGCAGTTTCTGACTTTTGTTTTCATCCAAGTCTTCGAGGTTGAGGTGAACCTCAGTTTGTGGACTGACCAGTGTTCAGAGTGTCATTGTGGTTTATTGCCTGAGAGCACCTGTAGTCTCCTGGTGGAAGAAGTCTCAGACCTCCTGACTCGCAGTATTGTCCCCACTTAGGACTTGTTATCTAGGTTTTGCTTACAAGGAAAGTTATCAAGTTTTTCTTACATGGCTTTGCACCCTCTCTTTTGCTCTCGTAAGACTATGGTCTTTTACAGATTGAAGAGTCTTACTGTGTTAAATCAGTCTGTGCATGGAAGGTGTTCCATATTTTGATCATTCTTGTTGACTTACGTTTATTCAGCTTGTGTTTTGGTTTCTTTGAGAGGGAGAGAGGTGAAAGGGTAAGGGAATGATTAGAACTGTGCCTAGAATTCAGCCTATCGGACAGTGTATATTTTGCAGCTTATTTTTTCTGTCTCAAAATAGTTTTGTGTATTTTGGATTTCAAGGTAATTCTTTCAACCTTGTCATTTGTAACATGTGAAAATGCAACAGGTAAAAGATCTGACAAGAATCAGGAACACTGAAGTTGTTTCATAGTGTTCCCTCTAAATTGGAAGTTAAGTTAATCTGCCTTGAGCAAGGAGAACAGAGGCTGGGAACTCTTGCTTCCACAAGGCAGAGGATTTTATTTCCAGTTAGTGAAATGTAATATGATTATGGGATAAGTGAATGCTTGTGTCAGAGCTTGTGAGCTTGTTGGCTGTGAATTAGGTATTTGAAGACTGCTAGTTACTCTGAGCTGCATGATGACACTTCTCACAATGTTTGCATCTTCCCAGTGCTATAGTTCTCTGAAAAACAGATACAAGGGTGTCTTGTGAAACATCCCTTTTAAAAATTTGAGGTTAATTTATCATGGAAAATATATATGTATTTAGAGAGTGCTTGATATCAAACTGCTAAAGCTGTAACATTTGAAGATCTCTTCCATTAGCCTGAAGCTTCAACATAAACAGTTATGATTTCTCTACTGTCATAAAAAGTGGAAGTCAGACTTTTTTCTGGAAGATCCCTCATAACAGAGTTACTAGCATGCTTAAAAAGATTAAATATTTATTTTTCCCTCATCGATTCCTGAAACTGTTTCTTGCAGTAGAGTTGATGTAAAAATAAGCAGCTGTGAATCTCTTTCTCTGCCTGTCTCCTTGGTAGTGAAGTATTTTAGATTGGTATGTCCATCTCAGTCTTTATAACAATGTATCCTTTTTTAACACTAGCTATTCTTTTATTCTTGGAGCAGACAGTATACAGGCTTGTGTTGTAACTTTTGCTCTACCATGTGGTAGTTGGAGAACTCAGCAGTGTGTCAGAAAAATAAATGACTGCTGTAATCAAGAGGCTTATAGAGAAAAAGGTCAATCTGGTAGGTTTTGTGTGTGTATTTTTTTTTAAATAAAGGGGATAAAAAGGAAAAAGATTGTTGGAAGAGCAGTTTCTTCCATGGAGGTGTGAACTACCCTTAGAAAGTAATATATATCTTCTGTCAGATTTCTTCCTTTAAGGAAATCATAAAATAATCTGTGTTGAACTATTGAGACTCTAAATATCCTATGTCCTTTGGCCAACATGTAATGTTGTACATTTATCTGTATGGAAATGACAGCAAGCCCCTTTTATGCACAAGGGCTCAGCAGTATGATCCAGGCTTCAAGTTTTCTGTTACTGCAGCCAGTAATGATCTGGTAATAATTAATTTAACATACATCAGAGGCCTCTTCCCAATCCTGCAGCACTTCAAAGAAATATGTTTGGTCAGTTGTCCACAAAGGACATTTTTGCCAGATATTCTCAGTTGAAGTGATTTAATGATGATTCATTTTGTAGGTTGGCAGTGGTCAGGTTCTATATACGGTAGGGTACTGGCCCATAAAGAACAACAAACACGTTGCTCCAGTTGTGTTCAGTTCCTTATGAGCCTGCAGAACAGCTAGCTGATAACTGATGATGACTTTACAGTATTTATTCAGTGTGGCATTGGACAGGTTTAAAGATGACTGCTAACTGAGCTTATGCATAGAGCAGATACTATGCTGGCCTTATTTTGAGAAGAATTAAGAGGCTTTAATAGACAGGACTTGCATGAGATTTTCAGAGTTGGGTGCTTGCTGCTGAAGTGAAGTGTCATTGCTGCAAAAGCTTGGCCTTCTGCACAGCATTGACCTGATATCTGAGAGCTAGGGGAGCTGCTGTAGGAAAATGGTTGGTAATACAGGAATCTGCTTAGAGAGACCTTTTCTAGTGCAACTATCAAACAGGCTGGAATTTGACTTGTTTCTCTAGGCACAGGCAGAAGCTGAATCGTAGATGTTGCTTATACCTCTTAAGGTCTCCCATTACCTGCATAATAAAGGACTTTTGATTTGTTCAAGACTCAGGTCATTCTAACTGTGCTGTAAAACAGTTGTGGCTGGAAATTATTTGTGCCAACACAGAACTGGAAAGGAAAGAGAAAATTAGATTATATTGTTAATAAGAATATATCATTAATTTAAATTTGTTTCTAACATTTCAGATTTTTCTTCTTGCTTGTCCTCCGTGTCGGTTTGCAATGATTCTCTTCAGGTAATGCCACTTCCTCACTATATTTCTGTTCACTTCCATAATGTATTTTAGAAGCTGTTCACAGCTTAAGTAATAAAATATTAAGACATATATCCAGTTGGAAAGGTCTATTGATTGGATTGAAAATTGACACCCTGAAAGGTTCACAGCTTAGATGGTGGGTGTTGAGCCAGATACCCACAGTTCTTCCATACTGGGGGTTTTTGGCCTTGCTTAGCAGCATGAGTTAGCTCAGTAGCAGATGAGAAAGCAGGCATCTTTCTATTGATTGACTCACAGGCTTGTGTAATTTGTCATATGCATTGTACCTTTTTGTTGTCCTCACTAAAAGTTAGTAACTTGGGCTTCACTGAAGGCTAGACATACAATATGGGTCTAGTTTTAAAACTGTGGATCTAAGAGTAAAAGCAAATCCTTGCAGACTTGGGCATGTCTCAAACCTATGTAATCTTTTCTAGAGTATTGTGTGTAGTGCAGGAAGCTCTAATGGCCAGCTGCAGTGGAGGCCAGTAGGCTGGAGCTAAGGACTGTGGCTGGTTACCATGTGGGGAGAGTCACGGGGCTTCCTGGGCAGAATGGTAGTCAGGAATGGCTGCAGGTGCCACCGTGACAGGTAGCTCGGCCCCTTCTTGTCTTAGCCTGGGCAGTGCCTGGAAAAGTGGTGCTGGGGGCATCCCCCCTGAGTTACTTTGGAACTGTTACTGTCTTGTCTGCAGCTTTTTCCCTGCTGTTCTCCAATTGGGCATGGAATACACAGAATACAGAGATACTGTGTTAGTGTGTCCATCTCAGTGTGATTTCCTGGCGTCCAGGAAATCCTGGATTCACTATGTTTTTCTGTGCATTTGCAAAAGGCTGGTTGCAGAGTGGAGGCCACAATATTTGCTGGTTTTCAAAACGAGCCTTTTTGTGTTCTAACACCCTGACAGCAAATAAATTAATTTTGAAAAACTGCTTTGAAATTGCAGTACCTTTTACCCCCTTAAGTTACTTCTAAATTCCTAGCAATTTATGACCAGCAGTGGTTATAGTCAGTTTATTCTTTACTTTGTCTTACATAATCCAAACTGGAACAATACTGATACTATTTTTGTTCTTGTGATACAGCAGTGGCTCAGAAAAAGATGGCTGAAAGCTATATAATACACAGTATTGTCATACTACTTTCTTGCCTTACTCTATACTTAGGACTTGTTGCATTTTGCAAAATGTAATTTTTCTTTTATTTAAGGGTCTTCTTCCAAATACTTAAAGCTTTATATTTTTAGACAGGAGTAGAAATATTTATTAGATATGCTATTTTAAGCTCTGAAAGACAAATGAACAGGAAAATTCCAGCTATTTAGCAGCTTGCATCATGAGCAGGATTAACACAAACAGGCAGTCCAGGCTTTCCAGGAATCCAAAGCCCATTATAGAAAGGAGCCCTCTAGGAAATTATTTTCAGCATGTATTTGAAGAGAAGTTTTTGTCCTGGTTATTTCATTTAACGGTATGTGGTTATAGCATTTAACGGTGGCTTTATTCAAATTCAAGGAAGCAGAATTTTCTTAAATCTCTTGGTAACTTTTGTTGAAGAGACACTACATAAGAGTGGGAACCTTGTGTTTTATTTCTATCTATGAAAATAACATCACATCTTTTTTTTTCTAAGGTTGCAGATGCACATGCTCAATGGGGCTCTCTTGGCACTACTATTTCCTGTTGTTAACACACGTCTGGTGAGTGTACAATACTTATCTTCTTCTTTTATTTATTTCTAAAATATTTTCTTTGGAAAGGTGTTAGACCTTTGCTTTGGTTGGATTTTTAAAGTTCATTTTACTAAGCTGTAGGTTCCTGCTACAGGTCACTACAGTGGAATTAAAATATCAGTCCTGGATTTTTTGTGTGTGTGTTTGTGAATCGATGCTAAGCTAACACTGCTGTGTTCTGGGTGACAATTCCAATGTAGCCTTTAAATGGAGGGAAATGTAATGGCTTTGGAGGAGGCTTCTGAAGGTTAGTGTTGTGGCCTGTGGTAAAAATTCAGTTTCAGGCTTTTCAGACTGTATATAAATGTAAGATTCCTCAGGCACTGAAGAATTCCAGATGTTGTTGGTGACTGTCATCCCTCTCACCCAAGATTATGTACAACAGGCTTCTTTTTTTTATATTTTTTTAATCCAATTTTTCAAATCTGCTATAAAATTCCTGCCTCTTGGAAGAAAATTTAGCCTGTTGGTGTCTAGTTAAGGTAAGGGAAATTATCCTGAGTCTGAGCCATGTGCAGTATTTGTAAGGGTTATTTTTAGGAGTTGTTGCACATCCATGTGTCCGGTGTATTTGTCTGTGCTTATATGCCTTTTTCATTTTTTGTCACTTGACTTACTTGCAAAAATCTGTTGTGGTTATTTACATGTCTGTTTTAAGATGGAGTTCACTTTAAATTTATCTGTTTATGGTGTCTGGGCAGAGTGTTTTTCTATATCCATATAGCATGTGAATTAATGATCTTATTAACAGAAGTGTTATGGAATTCAGAATCCATTACAAATCTCGTTAGTGGCTGTTGCAAGACCTGACTGCCTTAATAAGATTAAGTATAAAAACCCGTGTCTGCATTGAATTTTATGGATGATATGCTGTGTTGATTGGCTACACTGGTAGCTAGGAGACCAGAAAACTGATGGTTTTATTGTTGGCTGTAAATGGTTTCCTCTTCCCCTTCTTAAGGCTGTAAAAATTTGCACTGAGGCGCAGTTGAGTTACTGGAAGGAGGATAACAGATCTTCACACTTTTACATGTGAAAAATAATCTGCCATAGAGCATGACAGACATATGCACAGGAGGTTGGACCATCTTTTTCAGATTTCAGTGGATTTAGTGGTATAATAACCCTAGAGTTTGTTCAAGGTTTATGTTGCCCTTCCCAGTGTGGTCACTGCATACTCTTCTACGCTGTGGCCGCTTGTGTGCGGTTTGAAACTCTGCTGTAACAGAGCTTCATGCTGCTGGAGTGCCATCAAAGCAATGTTGGCTGGATAGGGAGCTCATTCTAGTTTGCATTTCAAACAAGTAACTTTTAACATAAACAATTTTCTGGGTAAGGTTTTATAGTTAAAATGTTGAAATACTTAAAAAATTAGCTATTTTCTCTGCCATTATGATATATCATTTGTATTAGAGCAGTCTGATTAAACAGAAGAAATACAGACTACTTAAAATTCTCCCCTTAATTAGGAATAGAGGAGCCAAAGGATAATGTCCAAGAGCAAATATTTTTGGAATAACTACAACTTAGGGTATTTTTGGCCTAACAGCTGCTTGCTAGGCTGTTCCCTTTTCAGTGTTTCTTCTGGCACAGGATAATATGGGTGATGTTTTATAGCATTGCTGCTCTGACCCAGATTCTCTCTGGGTAGACACACATTCAGCTCTACAATTGTCATTGTAGTTGTTTACACTGACAGTCTCCTAAAAGCAATAAGTGTCTCTTAAAACTTAGTAGGAAGTTAAAAAATTGCAGTTTCATCTGTGCTGTCTGCTCTGGTTTGTAGTACTTAAGTTAAAACCTTTTGTTTCAGTCAAGAATTGTTGTGTCTCTGTGCCTCAACTTTTTCGTTTCAACTTTGTGATATTTTAAGACATACATATTTATCTCCTGGTGTTTCATACAAAAAATGTGTATACTTTGTTACATCTCTGAGCAGTTCTAACATAGTGTGTGGCATGAAAAATTGGGCACTAAACCCAACTATTAATTTAGAAGTGAGGAGGGAGACATTGTCTAGGGCAGAGAGAGTTTTGAGGTCATTGGGAACTGGAAAGCAAGACACTATTGCCTCCCACCACTGTGAGAAATTGTACCAAAGTAATGTATTGCCATAAGCACCAACAAAGATGGTAAGAGGGCACCTTTCCTACAAGGACAGGCTGAGAGAGTTGGGGCTGTTCAGCCTGGAGAAGAGGAGGCTCCAGGGAGACCTTCTAGCGCTCTGCCAGTACCTCAAGGGGGCCTACAAGAAAGATGGGGAGAGGCTGTTCAGTAGGGCCTGTTGTGACAGGACAAGGGGTGATGGTTTCAAAATAGAGGGAGGGAGATTTGGATTGGATATTAAAAAAAGTTCTTTACTGTAAGAGTGGTGGAGCACTGGAACAGGTTGCCCAGGGAGGTGGTGGATGCCCCATCCCTGGAGATGTTTAGGGCCAGGTTGGATGAGGCCCTGAGCAAGCTGATCTAGTTGGGGGTGTCCCTGCTTCTTGCAGGGGGGTTGGACTAGATGACCTCTGGGAGTCCCTTCCAACTCTAATTATTCTATGATTCTATGTCTTGCTGTTACTTTACACTGAGTAAAATGTGCTTCATCCTACGAGTTGAGATATAGATAGATATGTATATTATGTGGTCTTTCTGTAGGTAGCTTTCGTTGTCTTCAGCTGATACTCTCTTAAATCCCTCTTCCCCATGGATTACTTTTGGTTACCTTATGGGCAGCAGATGGTTACTGTTGAGTTGTAGGCTCTTTTAGGGGACACCTGCGAATTTATCAACTTCAGCAGTAGGCATGTACATGCTTGATAGCAAATTGTGTATCATTATTGAGATTAAAGCAGCGAGATGCAGGATAAAGTACTAGATGTAGTTTTATTTGTACCTATTGATAATCTGGAAGGGGCATGAGGCAAAGATACAGAATCATTATTCCTTTGGTTGAAGGATGTTTATGTAGGAGCTAGTGGGTGTCAGGATACTGGTTCCAAGTGTTTTACCTGTTCAAAGTAATTTCCAGAGCACCTCTTCAAATACCCAGTGAGCTGGGTCATGTATTTTTGATACAATTACATTACTTAATGCATTGTTAAGTATTTTTTTGTGTATATGATTAAATGCTAAATTATCTCAAAAAAAGAAATTTTTGGAAGTTTCTAGCATAATTTGCCATTTTCTATTTTCATGTATTGGTTTAATGTTTTTAGAACCTTATTAATTTCAAAATGATTCTTAAATGTTAGTCTGTTGCCAGGGGAAATGGAGAGTTGAGATATTAATTGAAACTACAATAGAAAGTTCTAACTGTTTTAACTTTAAATTGGCACTGTATTTGTTAAAAATCTTGTTGGACTATAATGGGCACCTGGGATAGTGTTCCAAGAAAAATATATCCTGGAAGGTGAGGTTAGTTTGTTTTGTTCTTTCCAACACAGTATCTTCCTGCCTTGGATTGATGAGGTGTCAACAATTAACAGCCTTAAGCAACAGATGCACCCACTTGTATTTGGCAACTAAATGTTCCAGGTATTTGCTACATTATTTATGATGGGCCGATAGAGTGTGGCCCTGTGCCAGTGCCTCACAGCCCTTACAGGGAAGAACTTCTTCCTAATACCTAACCTGTGTGTACCCCACTTCAGTTTAGGGCCATTACTCCTTGTCCTTTAGATATGGAAGGCTGCAATAAGGTCTCCCTGGAGCCTTCTCCAGGCTGAACAACTCTCCCAGACTGTCTTCATAGCAGAGGTGCTCCAGCCCTCTGAGCATCTTTGTGGCCTCCTCAGGACTCACTCCAACAGCTCCATGTCCCACTGAAGCTGGGGATCACAGAGCTGGATCGGTACTCTAGGTACTAGAGTTGGGTGGTATTAACAACTCGGTGTTCTTGTTGAGCATTAACAATTCACATGGGAATCAGGATGATCTTTTATAACCTTTAAGAAAATAGAGAAGCAGGTGCTAAGGGATTTGGGTTAAATTCCTGAGTGGGAGCCTAGAAAAGTGTGAGGATATACAGGGGTAGAAAGTATTTATTTTACTCTGTGTTTGTGTTATACGGAATACAGTGTAGGACCCGATAACCGAGCTGTGCCAGTAAATTACCTGCCACAGAGACTCCAGATGTGTGGAGAGTGACTGGTTCTGTTTGACTTTCAGATTGCATTAATCAGATTTTAAAGGAAACTCTTCCCACTGGTTTATAAATGTTTTTTTTTGTTTGCTGATGTCCTGAAACTGTTGATACAGATAAAGTAAAAACCAGGACATGTCCCAGAGGTGTTGCCCTCGCTGTCTCTGCTCACACAGCTGAGGTGCTGTGGTTTTAATGTTTCCAGAAGCTGCTGTATTCTATTATTAGAACTATTTGGCTTGATCAGTACGCATTGTGGGTCTGTTTTAGGAACAGCTCTAGGCAGCACTCAGTGCCCTCAGTGTCACACCTCTGCCCTTGCCTGCTGCTGTGTTTGTGTTGGCTGCTGGGGTGGCACCTCACCTGGCTAAGTGGTTTGCCTGAAGTGGCCGTGCCTACGCTGCAGAACGGAGTAGCTTACGGCAGCACGTTCTGTCCTATCGAAACGAGTCTAATCTGTCTGGCACAAGGGGAATCAGTGGAGGGGTTGTGTGCTGGGAGTGTGTGCTTTGGTCTCTGGTAGGTGATAAAGTCAAGGTTGCTGCATCTTTTGGCAGTTGTCTATGTTATGCATTTCTATTTGGTAATGTAACTCTACTTTCTGGTGGAGACAAGTAGTCATCATCTCTAGAGGAACTGGAAAAATACTGTTTCTGAAACTGGTAGTTACCTCCTGTAATTAATGGGTTTAGACTTGACTCTACAAATGCCTGATTATGCCCTTTGTGTCATTGAGAGCCCCTTTGTATAATCAAATTGAGTGACCAGAAGACTGATGTGCTTTTGTTGCAAGCATAAGGCCAAGGTGTAAATAGGGAGAGGTACAACTTTCAGGTAAGAGAGCAAAGTGGTAACCTCCTAGCCCACTGCAAACTAACTGCTGCATCTAAGTGGGTTTAACCTAGTTTCAACTAGTATTGTGCACCATGCTGTTCTTGGGGAAACTCTCATCTGACCATCTGACTTTTGGGTTCAATTCTACTGCTGTCTTAAAGAGATTGTTGTAAAGCTTAGTGCAGGCAACAGGGAGATCTAGATGTTTCCTTAGGGCAGTAGCTGGATTAAGTTAGGACATCAAGTATGTGCTTAGAGGATTGCTGTTGATGTCTGTGACTTCAGGCTCAGAAATGCAAGGGTGAGCTCTAATCCTTCGTGATACAGAGCTTCTCCTTTCCACAGTCTCAGAAGCAATGTAAGCAGCTGCTGATACTTTAGCAACATAACTTATCTGTTCCTGTGATGGAGGTCTACTGTCTGCTCACTGCTCCCCAGAGATCCTCCAGCATGTGTCCAGGCAGTGTGACACTTCCGAGACTGCATCATGCTTGGGCTGTCGTGGGAGCTAGAAGCACATGTGGCTGCCCTGGGCCAGATTCTTCCTGGAGGAACAAAACACTGTTCACACTCTCAACAGAGTTCATGACTGAAAGTAAAAAGTGAGTACTCTGAATCTTTATTTCCAGAGTACTCTGTTAGCATGTTTTGATCTTGTATGTTAGAGGAGTAGTGTCTGTCAGTATTAGTCTGGTGTATCTTGAAGTGTATGTGATTTTGATGCTAATGTTAAAACCTATGAGTGGGCAAAGCAGTTTTGCTTTGCCACAAGTAAGGCTCGTTAAAGGAGGAAAATTTACTGTCTGGAGTGACAGTGGCCTGTCCTCTGTGTTCACTTGCACTATTAAGGGAGCCTAGCATACAAGTTAGTAGGAGAAACAGGTAATTTGCCCTTTTGTCTTGTACTGTTGGTTTAAGATTCAAGTAAGGGAAACAAGACTCATGCTGGCAGCTGGTAAGGGAGACAGTTTATTAAAATAACCCCTAACAAACCCAGCAAATACATTGTCAATTAATACAGAGTTCAGATGAGTCTAAGTAACAGATATCCAGTGATTCTGAATGTCTCTGAGCACAGGTGCTTTTGAAGATATGTACCATGAACATCTGCCAGGTTTCCACAATGGCATCTCGCAGGAGAGGGCTCTTGGGTCCTACGAAAAGTGGCTGGCATATATGGGTCTTCACAGGTGTCTCTGGTTAAATATTGGTAGAAGAACCAGCTTGGTATTTTAGATATTTTTGTTCTGAGAGTCAGTTGCTTTGATTTCTTTTTGATTTCTCCTGAAGTGCTGTCATGTTTTCAGAGAGGTTCTTTAAATCCCAGATAGACGGGTGATCCCTCTTCGTTGTCTTCACCTGCAGTTCCTCTGCATATAAAAGATACTTACCTGCTATCTGAGTCTTTTATTGATAAAACCTTTTATAGGAAAGACCTTTAGAGCTAGGTGAGTCAGTTGCTCAGCACAACTTTATAGTTCATATTTTGTGCTTGTTCTGTTTGTTGTACTGGGCTGTATAACTTGAGAGCTTGGCTGTACAGAAATCCTGCTTTTGTAGCTCTATACCAGGAAGTGCACTGGCATAATTAGCCAGGCTTCTGAACAAGCAGGCTTTTATAGTGAGAAGACTATGTTTTGTTTTACACACAAAAAAATATTGTCAACACCACTGCAGCAAAACAACTGTTATTCTGTTCTCACAAGTGTCCTAAGTGTAATATTTGTGTAGCTGAGCCTTGCAACTCAGCCAGTGAAACCACAGATACTAAATAGAGAATGCTCCTTGGCAGGAGTGAGTGCCTCATGTTGTGTGGTTTCTATCAGGAGCTATTGTTTCTGAAGTGTGCCTGTTCCAGCTGGGAGAGGTACAGAGATTTCTCCAGTTAGGAAACTGCTTTAGTCTCTTTCCAGATAACGGATTCCCTCACTCCGTCTTCTGTGTCTTTCAATAAGGGACAGCAGAAAAGGTTGAAATTCAGGAAACCTCACAACTCTGAAGTTCTTGCTTTTAAATACTGTTATCTTGCTTGGGTTTATGTTTTGATACAGAATACTTAGCATAAAATAATGCAACAGATTGTGTGGAAGACTTTATCTTCATCTCCCAAGAGTTTGCTGAACAAATTGGAGGTTGCAGTAGGGACGCTGATAGTGTTTGGCTGGTGATGCCAGGACAGGCAGGATCCAGCTGTTTGTTTTAGCATCATTTACATTCAAAATAGGATATAAGAATTGTTGAATTTAAATGATTCCTATATTAATTACCAGATGTTTATTGCCAGCTATTTAGGAAGAAAACCAAACGCTGTTTCAACCTTTCTTCTGTTGTTACAGAAGTTTTTGTAATGTGGTTTTTTTAATGTTTTAGTGCTGTGACTTCAGTGTCTCTGAACAAGTACTGAAAAGGCTTTTACCCCCCACCCTCCCCTCCTTCCCAAGTCTTGTCATTACAGCCAAGCTGTAATGACAGGACTTGCTCCTGGATTCACTTTAGCTTGTAAGATGATAGAATGAGTCTGCATTTGAACCAAAGCTAATGGTCTTGTGTTATTCCTGTGAGATTTCAAATTTGTGGTGGTGTCCAGCTTTCATTTCTGAAAAATAATGCAAAAATATGTCTTTTCAGCTTTGCAAGAGAGCTGCAGCAGAAAGTGGAATTCTGAAATTTTTTATTTGAATTTTTTCTAGTACTGTTCAGTTTTAAATGTGCTGCATTAGTTCAGTAGTTACAGGCAAGGGCATTTGCAGATGGGAGTAACTTTGAAATACAGTGCATCTCCCTTTCTAACTGATAAAGCACTGGAGCTAGTGGGGTCTGGATTAAGAGGCTCAAATTAAACTCAGAGTTGTGATTAGAGTTATTTTTAGCACAGTATTATTTTAGTACAGTCTGTCTGATTTGTCTGAGAAGTAACAAGATTCAACTAAACATTGTAATCCCCCAGGGTTTGTCAGCAGGTGAGAAATCCCTGATTTACTACTAATTGGTAGCTTGCTTACATACATCCTTCTGCAGCTTCTCTTTAAAAAATACAGTGTTGGTTATTTTATATTTGAAGCTTAGCAGTTCTACACATGCACACAGATTGCTGTAACCCAGGACTTTGGATTTTTGCATGGGCTTCCTCAGTAATTACTTCTGTATACTTGTGTGTATACTTTGATGAATAGAAGTCCTCTACTACAGAGTTCTGTCACTCCAAGTCTAGCAGATTCCTTTTCAGTAGGCTGTTGTCATATGGGGGGGTGTGCATTGTTTCTGCTTTGTTTAATCGAGGGTAGCTTGTGGTAGTTTGCTAACTCAGCAAAAGAGCAGTCTGAGGTTATTCCTTCCTTGCTGTGCTTCCGAGTACTCCTGAGAGTAGCCTGCTTGGAGTGCCACGCTGTGTTTGTGGCAAGGGGAGTGAAGTGGGTAGTTGGCCGCCCTTTCAAAGCACTGGCCATTAGCGTCAGCTCTTTGTTAACATGATAAAAAACTGGAGTTGTGATGGATCACAAGGAGCTTGGTTCTGGTAACCCAGTTGTTAGTGATGAAAACCACTGATGAGTATTTTCTTTCTTCCACAGCTTCCATTTGAAATGGAAATCTATTACATTCAGCATGTGATGCTTTATGTTGTGCCCATCTATCTGCTGCAGAAAGGAGGTAGGTTGGTAATTTACTTGATACTTACTGAATTGGTCCCCTGCAAGTAAAAGCTGAGCTTATGGGTTGTTAGGGGCTTTTCTTTTATTTTTTTTCCAAAACCAATTTTCTCTGTGGTGTTACTTAGTATTGTGTGGTGTTACACTGGATTTGAAAGCTGGGTAACAAAGTGTGAGGCACTGCAGTGGTAATAAAACATCATCCTTTGCCCAAAGGTAGCAGAAGTGTATTGGTGTAATGTGCTCTTCTCCAGTAGCATCTCTGCCATCTTGAAACACTGTAAGTTGTCAGGGGGGTGTATTTTTCAGACTTTGTCACCTTGGTTATCTCCTGAAGTACTGCAGCTGAGCTAAAGTTATTATTATACCCTCACATAAATATTAGTCAGGTAGTTAAAAAAATTCCTGATACTCCGAAGCTCTAGTGAAATGCAGTAACATGTATTAGTGAAATGAGTTACCTTCTTGTCATCTCTGCTGACAAGATCACAATCTTGCAGTCACGTATACCATAATAGTTCAGGAAGTCCAGGAGTCCCAAATAGTTCCAGTGGCCAGTGTGGGTTTTGGTTTTTAATTGCCACACCTTATTAGTGCATGCAGGCTGCATTCATCTGGTGTGATGATCTGCCCCCCTCTAGCGTTCATGTGCCTCCAGCTGCATTTTCTAGAAGAGCCAAATTGTTTAATCCAAGAAATAAATATTTCACAGTCCAGATGTTCAGTAGCCTTTAATGAAACCCCCGAGAATGTGATGGGAAGCAATGGAAAACAATTTAGCAAATGGCCAGAATAAGCATGGTCAGCCCTCCTGTTCTGGGGAATCTCTTATTTTTACAGCAGCAGTCACTTCTGATACTTCAGACTGATTTCACTACATGTTCATAACCTTTTTGTCTTTCCCTGCTGAGTGAAACTAAAAAATGATAAAAAAAGTGAATTATCATGCTTCAAGAGAGCATTCTGTTTCTTTATTATATTGGAGAAATCAGCTACATTTTAATCCATTTCTGATATCTTAAAACATTTGGCCAAATAATGCTGAAGTTCAATACAGCTGTGGCAGTTACACAAACTCCTAATCATTGCAGGAGGAAGGTGAGGAGAGGAGGGAGACAGTGTAAACAGCCGTGTAGTAGACTGTAGGCAGTAACAAACCAAGCTCTTGTGGTGTTATTACACACTTCTTTTGGCCCTGAAGGTTCTACATAATGTTATTTTAAGATATGTATTTCTTTCACTTTGAAGTTTAGCCTTGGATGTCACTTGATGTGTTCCTTTGATAATTTTATCTTTTCTTTTGGCTTTTTGCTTGTTTTGAGGTAAAGGTCCTCTGGCTTCCTCAACACTGTTTTCTGGGGCTGAGTCATAGAATCATAGAATCATAGAATTTTTAAGGCTGGAAATGACCCCTAAGATCATCCAGTCCAACCATTAACCTACTGCCACCAAGTCTACCCTTAGACCATGTCCTCAAGCACCGCATCTCCCCGTCTGTTAAACGCCTCAGGAGATGGGGACTCAACCACCTCCCTGGGTAGATTGTTCCAATGCTTGATGACTCTTTCAGTAAAGAAGTTCTTCCTAATATCCAACCTAAATTTTTCCTGGCACAACTTGAGGCCATTACCTCGAGTTCTGTCACCTGTTACTGGGGAGAAGAGACCAACCCCCACCTCACTGCAACCTCCTTTCAGGTAGTTGTAGAGAGCAATAAGGTCTCCCCTCAGTCTCTTTTCCAAACTAAACAACCCCTCTGCAGTTTGAAGCACTTCGTGCTGCCCAGTGCCCCAAACACGGCTTTCTCAGTTTTTGCCGTGTAACTGGCAGGTGTTTGCTGCCATCTAACGTTGACGTGGGAGCAGTGAAACTTCCGCGAGCTTGTTGCCCGTACATCAGGCTGTACCTGAGAGCTGCCCGAGCTCTACTGCAGTTGGCTCCCGGTCCCCTAGTGCCAGTAGTAGCTCCTATGGCTAGTGCCACGGCAGTGCGAATGCATGACTCCTTGTTGGGAAGGGTGCTCGGACCCAAGGGTTCGTTAGTATCTCATCAGCACTTCTGTTTAATGTACTTCCTGAGTATATCACACCCTTGATCCTGGCTTATGAAAATTGCTATTTTCACTCTGATGTTGATCAGCCTGCAGCTTTATGTCTGTATTTTATGTAGCAATTTCCATCAGTGAATCTATGGGTTATGATTGGGAGAAGTGGTTGCAGGGTAGTAAAATTAGAAAAATGAAAAGGAATGGGTTACAGTATGCAAAAATATACTACCACACTTTTATTTGGAGTCTTCTAGTGTTGCTGATGGTCTCAATAGGATCTCAGGTGTAATAAGAACACTTGTGAAAGGAAGGTTGATAGAACACCTGAAGCAGAGTTGATTTGAGCTCATTCAATACAGAACTGCATGTCCAGGTTCAATGTGCTGATCCAGTATTGTACCAGCCATGGGCACACATTCAGTTACCTGCTGAGGTGTTTCTTTTCTGAAAGGAAACTGGGTGACAGTAAGCAAGGGCTGTAATAATTTATTTTTCTTTCAACACTAATGAATATCAGGGAGAGAAGACAGTTCCTATTGCATTCCCTCATAGAGTCACGGGATCATAGAATGGTTTGGATTTGGAAGGAACCTTAGAGATCATCTTGTTCCAAGCCCCTTGCTATGGGCAAGGACACCTCCCTCTGGACCATGTTGCCCAAAGCTCCATCCAGCCTGGCCAGAGAGGGGGCATCCACAGCTTCACTGGGCAACCTGTTCCATGAGCTCCTCCACGTGAGTGTGAGGCCTTTCCAACGTTTAGGATCAAATTGATGAGAAGGATGTTCAGAACTCAGGCTTCAGTGTTGCACAGTGAACTTGCCAAAGCTCAAGGATGTATTTACTTCTGGGAATTACAACCTCTTTCTCTCTTCCTCTTCCCTCTCCCTCCCCTCAGTACTGAGTGAATATAAATTTCCATACTTCCTTTTCTAACATATCTTATTCCCAAGCATGTATCTGCACGTGTATGTACACATGTGTGTTAGGCTGGGCAAAATACATGCCTGTGCACTTTGGCTCAGGTCATTTTTGGCCACAGGAAGAGGCTTCATGCAAATTAGATGCTGTGCAGATAAAAAAGGCCAGCATAGGAATTGCGTAATTCGAGGCATTTCTACGTGAAGCATATCTGCAATTAGCAACTATTTTACTGAATGAATCTCACCTTTTATCACCATGAGCCTTGCCAAAAACTGGCATCAAAACCAGTATGCATCTGGGCAGGACACAGCATTCCTAAAAATACAGAGGGGTTGACTGTGTACTCCTAACATGATGGGAAAGAATCTAGTTTGTACTGCATCAGTCTTAGAGACACAGTTCTTGACTGTGTTGGTCCTTAAGCTAGTTTGGTTAGATTTTTGGGTGGGCTTAACAAGATTAGTTGTGCACCTTATTTCAGAGCTTCAGATCATACTGGCATTTGATCAAAGTGGACTTCTTATTCCTTGAGTGCTGTGAACACTATGGCTAGGGTTCCACACCACCTGGAAATAAGGGTTAATTTATAGCAGCTCCTTGGCAGTGGAATTCAGGAAATGTNTTTTGGGTTTTTTTAGGATTTTTGTGACTTGAAGGAGCAATCTGAGATACGAAGGGCTGTAGCTGAGGTACCATGCTCTCATGTGTGCTTCATCAGACCTTTGTCTTGATGTCAGTGGATGTATGTGTGGTCCTGGCACTTCAGCCTGCAGGGGAAGGTAATCCCCAGCATCCCCTCTCAGAAGGGCTGAGCAAGTTCTCAAAATGCACCATAAATAATTAAGAATGCATGGTGTTTGCTGGGAGTAGAGTCAGAATTTTTAGCTTCTAGTGCACGTGTGGTGTCTAAGCAGTAAACAGTCTCTCTGACTTGAGCTACAGAGGGAAGGGGTTTATGGGTCTCGGTGTCTCCAGAGGTGGCATCAGAAAAGTTCAGGTATCAGAAATATGTTAATGCTGATTTTCTCCTCTTTTCCCTTCTCATGGAGCATCCCTCTCTTGCTTCAGGAATGGACAGAAGCAGCTGTGTGTAGCAGCTCTTTTCAGGGCTCTGCAGTGTTTCTTACCGAATGGGGAGCTGGGCTAAGTTGCAAGATGTAGGACACAGATATCCAGTACAGATGAAAGGATCGTTTTTCCTGTGGCTCTAAACTAGGAATGCTCAATTAAAGCAATTAGGGATGTAAACTTGCACTTGCCCAATGGCCAATAGGCCTTGCTGGCAAGAGTGAGGGATTGGATTATTTAAAGATGTTTCTAGTTGTTGTACCCTGTCTCAGCCATGTCTGGACTTTGTGTCACCTGTATTGTATCTTTCCTTAGCTTTTAAATGGAGCTATAAAGCAGGCTTCATAACACACCATAGTAATGATCCAGGACAAATAAAATCACTCTGTATTTGAAAATGGTCATAAATCTAGTCTGTCTCCATCCCCACTGAAACACTTGCTGATGTATGGTACAGCTCTTCCACCAAAACCCCTCACAGCTCGGAGACCCGTCGACGCTCGTGCGGTACCATGCCGCTCTCCCTGTTCCTGGTGCAGCTGTTCTCTACCTCCTGAATCCCATGTCTGAGATGGAAATGCCTGGATCAGTGTCCAGCTGTGCTGCAGCACCTCAAGCAGCAGGGTAGCTGTGGCACTCAGCGTGTTTGTTGCTGCTCATGCTGCACTCTTGTAGCTCAGTTTTTTCAGGATAATAATTTTGGATGATTTAAGAGGGCAGAAGAGGAAGAGCAGGTGACGTGTCTCTGGTCACCCTCTTGAATTTTATGTGCTGAGCAGTTGCTGGGCAGATCCTTTGAGACTTTGGCAGTCTGTTCTGAAACGCTTCAAACTGAGTAAGGAAGTTAATTTGCTTTCTCAGAGTGGGGCCAGGGTCTATTAAAGATCACTCTGTCTCTGAAATAGAGAACTTTAGAAGGGTATCTATCAGTGTGTGTAAGAAATACTTACATGAAGGAAACCCTGCTGCTGCTTTATGGAATATAAAATGCATTAGGTGCTCCTCCCAGGAGCCAAGCCCCTGTCTGAGCTGAACTGGATGGCAGTAGCTGGTGTTTGGGGAAATAGCCGTGTCCTGACACGAGGTAGTAGTTTGAAATCTACACAGACTCAACAGCTGCAAGGAAAACAGCAGGTTTCAGGCTCACCCTCTGGAGAGGTTTTTCCTGTTTTCCCCTGGAAAGGAAGTTTGGTCTCTAGGTGAGCTCTACAGGCCACGCTTCTAGAATTAACCTTTTGATCAAGGGAAATAAAGTGGAAGTAAATTTCCCCCCTCCCATCTTCATAAGCTTGAGAATGAAGATGTAGTAGTTGCTCTGATTTTGGATTAAGCAGAAGGAGAGTGTTCTTGGCTGGAAAACTGGCAAAGCTCTATCAAATGTAGTGGGAATGAGAGCAAGGCATTAATTAGGGAAAAGAGATTATTTTAACTCCTTACTAAGTTAAAAATTATACTATATATAGGTTCTAACTGAAACAGGAGTGACTTTCTCGTGCATAGTTTTCACATATAAAGTTATATTCTCGTTATATGAAATTGCATTCAAATATTTACAAGCCCGTGTTTTAAAAGTTCATAATCCTAAAACTAAACTTTGGGTGGTGAGAGGATGAGGGTGGGAGTGGTATAAAAATATTGAGTCTCTTTGCTGATCCATAGACATTAAGAACTATGCTTCTATTTCCTAGGTCGCAAAATTAACCACTGGCATGTTCAAGGTCAACAAATTCTTGTTGCAGAAGCAGATGACGAGCCCCAAACTGAACCTATATGAAATCATTATCAATGCCATTGAAATAATGACATTTAATTTAAATGGAAATATGCACTGCTGTGCTGTTTCCACAGGAGAGCAACTTGGATAACCTTGATTTGGAATGGTCTCAACTGTCTGTAGCATGAGCGTTTTTGAGGAGGAGATTAGTGCCAGACTGGTGGTTGGATTAGAGTTTTGAAAGTGCTTAACACATAAAAATTGCCTGGGATCCTCAGTGATAGAGAGCAAAACTCACTGCTACCTGTTGAGATTGATTTCCAATGCCTGTGTGGGCTTTACCAGAAGCTTCTTGCAATTCAAACAACCGATCAGCTGTTGGCTAGCAGGAATGCAGAGTACTAACATCTCTAGAGATTGTGTATCTAGTGAGAAATGTACAGAAAATATTTCAGATAAAATTACAAAACTTGTTTCCCATTGCACACTTGGGAATGCAGAGCTCTCCAACATGTCTTTGTGTGGAGGTCATTGTTCCCTTCTTGTCCCTTGATGTCCCAATAATGATGCTGCTGAAAATCATGCCATTATTTTTAGGATGGCAAAGTCTAGCAAGGGGAGACTTTTCTATTATATAGTGAGATCAGAAGTCTGTAGAGAGCAAGAGTTGCTAATGTATTTTTTTGAAGTTTTTAAACAGGGAGAGGATGTACAGTATGAAATTCATTGCCAGAGGAACCTGAACTTTCTCTCAAGTGACCCCTGAAACACAGTTCCCTGGTGAGGTTGAAGCTGGGCACAGGAAGCTTGGGTTCAAAGGCAAATAATGCCACTGATCTGTTTTGTCATCTTGTGCAATTTCCTCAGTCTTTCACTGACTGCTTTCTCCCTCCAGTCCAGTTTCATAGCTGTGTCAGGTTCTCTTCAAGTGTTTATATACTGCTGTCTCCAAAGTACTGAGGTCTCTGGATCCTGTAATCACCTGGCTTTTCTGAGTGTCTGCCTCTTCAGACCACTGCTGTCCCTCCTCAGCCTTTGTAGGACACAGCTGAAACAGAGCAGGAAACTGCTGACCTGGCGAGTTCACATGTAACCAAATGTGATACAGCACTACTCTGCCAGTGCCTGGGAGCTGTCTTAGATACTGTAGTTAAATATTTTGTGTTTTGCATCTAGGGTAAACATGCACCTACAACTTCAAAGACAGTACAAAAGAGCTTTGCAAGTCAAATGATGTGTTCTTTACTCAGCAGCTGAGGAGGGAGCACAAAGAGTTTCTCTAGAGCTTGACCAGGTTCCTTAAAGCATGTGGAGCTAAAACCAGAGCCGTGGTTGCCATGAGCTCTGCCCCCCTGGCTCGCTGCTTCTTCTCTTACTGTAATGAAAAGCCATGTGCAAGGTGGTGCCACGTATCTGTTTTCAGGCAGTGCAGCTTAATGAATATCACTGATATGTAAGTAAGGTCTCCTGTACAGTTTTCTGAATAGGGAACAGCTCTTGGGTCCTGCTGGCTGAGTGTGCTGGAGGAATTGGAGTGTTGTGAATTTATTCCCTTTAACTGTGGAGCACTCCACCTGTGTTACTCGTGTACAGTTCACTTTTACCTTTGGGTTTTGCCTCATGCTTCAGACACTTGTGGCCTTCACCTACCCACTGGATAAGAAATCTTACAAGCTGCCTCATGCCTGGAAAGAATGAAAGTCTCTGCTCATGTTTATCATGGCTGTGCCAACTCTCTGCTTGCTTCCTAGAGCTGGGCATGCAGTTGTGCCTTGGGTAGTTACACTTGTACTGCTGTTTGTTGAGGTCAGTGAGCTGTATACAGGGTGCATATATGCTGCTGTCACTCACATGTACAGTAACTCTGCTGGTCAGCAACAGAGAAGGTACATTGTTTGAGTGGACAATGAGTTAATACCTGGTTTTAGGTGATGAGGTGTAGGTAACTTTGAATGTGCAGCATTCACAAAAGCGTATTTAAATTAGATTGATTTCTGCAGTAGCTACCTGAAATAATCTGAACTGCCATGGTGGGTGAAAACTATGCAGAAAAGAATTGTAAGAGGACAAAAGGGATTATGAAAGCAGTCCTCTAGGGATCTGAAACCTGAGATGGGATGCAGCAGTATGTGTGGTGTGGAAAAGCAACTAACAGTAGTTATTTTGCCTTCTCTGTATCCTGTATCGTACATAGGAATGTCCACACCGGCTTCAGTCTGGCAAGTTCTGCCAGAGGTGGCTACTCACCCACAGGTGATTGAGTTCCCAGCAGCCTTGTGCAGTAGTGCTGAAGTCTGCTGAATCCTCCTGGTCATTATGGAATGTAGTAGCTAGCAAAGCTAAATATGAATACCCTGTGCTGTAACTGTCCTTTGAGTACTGGATATGCATTCCAATATTTAATAATATCTAATGGACCAGAGAAGACAAAGGCAGATAAGAAATGCCAGTGTATTTCTGTAATCACCTGAAACTCCACAACTTGTACAGCAGCTGAGCAGCATGACACAGTGCATCTTTTGTGTTCCTACCTTAAGCTACTAAAGTCACAAGGAAAATCTTTTACCCATACCTTGTACTTGCACAGTTTACAGAGCTGCTGAGACTCTGACTGCTTTTGTTCTCACCATGTGATGTTTCAATATTTAATTAAATAGCTTGCATCTAACTCTCATCAGATTTGGTTTCCTTGGTACATTCTATCTCTTGTGATACTGTTGTGTAAGTAATTTGACAAATTTTATAATCAGCAGATATCACAGATACTGTAAAATGTTTGTAGTGTGTATCTGAAAACCTCCAGAGCAGTTGCCATTTAAAAGCAGTTCTTCATTAATACACTGACTACTTGATACAGCTTTTCTGCTCCTGCATGCTACTGGTGTGAGTTACTTTTTAATACTTGTCAGACAACCATAAAACTAGGAGATTGCAGTTAAGCTCTGCTGTAATACAGTGCTGTGCAGGAGCTGCCACCCCCTAGGTTAGTTCTGGGCATGCTAAAGACATAGCCCCCCCAAGCAGCAGGTGTTAAAGCATAAATAACCTGATTTTTGACAATTCATTGTATACCACCACTGCATTTTAAAATCATTTAGCGCATCCGTGGTAGAAGAAAGAATGAGGTAAAAGCCACTGGTGTTGGTGAAAAATAGGCAAGGTTAATGATGTAATGTACATTTCTCTGCTGGACCAGGAGGAAGGAAGAACCCAATTGGAATGCTCCAGGTAAGAAATAAGGCTCTCAAATCTTAATTACTGTAATGATATTGAGTAGGTTATCAGCTAAAGCCAGATGCACCAACATCCACAGAGGAGAGAGAGGATTATCATGAGTGATGGACGTGGCAGTTCAGCCGAATACTAATGTCTTCCTTTCTTTCCAAGGTATCTACACTCCAGAACCACTCTGCAATTTCTGGTGGGCTCTTCTGTCCACAGGCTTTATGTTTGTGTATCACTTTAGCATCTTGCAGATTCTGGGGTTGGTAAGTAAACATAGGTTAATAAATGGATAGTTTGCAAATACCTTCAAAGCAAAAACATTGACTGCTTTTTCAGTCAAAGCATCCAGCTATATATGGATGAGAATAATTGCATGCAAATTTTTAATTGCATGTTCTAATGGGCATTTGCATCTTGTGTCTCATGAGTATTGGTAAAGTATTTAATAAATTGCTTATGTTCCTGCATAAATCCATCTATTATATGTGTAACTGAATTTGGATCTGCTTTCCTTCTGAAAGCTGCCCTACTTCTGTTGAGCAAGGGATTGTTATGTGAATATTTTTTCATTATGACAATTTCAAAGTTAATGTTTCAGGAGTATGAATCAGTGCAACACAAAAATACTGTTAATTGTTGTCACTTCCTCAGGTTACAGAAGTGAATTTGAACAACATGTTGTGCCCAGCTGTCTCAGATCCTTTCTATGGGCCCTGGTATCGAATCTGGGCATCTGGACATCAGACTGTCATGACCATGACTCATGGAAAGCTTGTAATCCTCCTGTTTTACAGTGCTGTCCCCATCTTTAAATGCAGCATGGACTTTCTTAGACTCCCAACTAAGAAAATAGACTGAAATTTCTCCCCATGGAGTAGTACATAGAGGAAACAGAGATACTTATACTGGAAAACAAAGAGGAGGCATGAAAGGACAATGTCTTTATACTTCTCCCCAGTTTATTGCCTCAAAACCACCTCTGTAATGAAGCGAGGTTTTTTTAACTGCTGTTTCTCACTGCCTCTTGCCAGTGGCAAAATTCGTGGCCTTACTCTGGAAAAGGTTCTTTTTTATACATTTTGTGTAGACTACAGTAGAATCTGGGTAAACCACTCTTTAAAATTGGGCCAGATTCTGTCCACGTTCCAGCAAAGAGAGTGGCAGTGCTACCTCGGTTTGAGCTATCTTCCATGAAATTTAAGTACATTTTCATTGTAGGACAGGAAAGAAACCTGAGTTACAGCACTCTGGTGATGTGAACGGACACGTGCACCAGCCTGGCTTCACTCCTAGCACTCCAGTGTGCAAGATGGTCACAGGGAAATGCACACTTAATTCCCCAGTCTGAAGTCCAAAATAGTGAGGTTCTACTGTATTTTCTTTAAGCTGGTTGAAAATTTGGGGGAACAATCACTCATTCAAATACTTTTTTTTTTGTTGTTTTTTAAATTGACTACTTAATTTCATTTTGGCTTCAAAATATATCCACAGCAGCTAAGTCACATCACATCATGCTGCTTTGGACATGCTTTTGAGTTAGTGGAAAAACATGTTGGAGTAATTTCAAGAGACCATAGTACATATAAGCCAAGATATTTCATCCACTGTGCTGACCTGACTTTGAACAGTGTGTTTTTTCCACTGAGCTTAGACTGGAGAGGAGTGGAGATACAAAGTCTAATGTAAGTATCAGTTTTAACTTTGAAACATTCCTCTTGTCTTCTACACCGATCCTCCCTCAGGAGAGCGGTTAGTGAAGAAACCAAACGTAACTCTTCTCTCTCTACAGCTCTTATACCTTCTGTATAGTCATGTTGAAATACAGATGTTAAAAGGAATGTCAAATCAGTGGAGGCCTCTGCTGAAAAGAAAGTTCCTAGTTGCTAGTATGATTAAATTTTCCTGTCAACATGTCTTTTGGAGAACAGGATGTAGATAGGCAGAAGGATACACAGTAAACTGTGAATACCTGTTCAAATTCTCCTCTAGCCTTGGAAAAACTGTTGGGCACAATGATGGGAGATCTCAGATGTGCTCCCCCAGACAGCTAATTATGAGTCCATCATGCAGACTGTTATGTTTCAGGGCTATGGGAACTTTGTTGTACAGAAGTTTTTGCTGCAATTTTATAGATTCGTTGTGTTGTCAAAGCTGTGACTTGTAAGATAAACCAAAACCATCATACCTCCTCCAGCTGGGTCACCTGAGGATAGATTCTGAAGTTAAGGTACAGTCTCTTACACCTCAGGAGGGAAAAGTAAGAATAAGTAAGTGTGCTTTCTTTTCTCCTTAAAAAACAAAATCGTTGGAGAGGGAACAATGGCTACTTCAAATATTTTTGCTCCGTATGTTTTTTAAAAAAATCACACCTCAATCTGAAATACATTGTCCCACATTCTAATTTGCAAACTGTGGTCTGGCTTTTTTCCATGCCTTGCTGTGTGTGTATATATATACATATTAAATATACTGTACTCTTACAACTTGAGAACATGTGACATGACCTAAGCTATCCATCAGACACGTGCTGGTTACACTGACTGTGTGGCTCGTGGCTCTGAGCAGAACTCAGCTGAGCACCTGGTCAGAGGAGCTGCCAGCACACAGTTAACTGTCAGCTGTTGATCCTGCAGTTGTCTGACCATGTAATGGAGTTCTCAACTAACCTCTCTGCTGCCTCACTAAAGCTGGGCACATGTTGCTAAAGGGCATTTAAAGAAAGGATGCATGTGGCTGGCTGTTTTGGCAGATTCTGCATTTCCTGATGAAATAGAGCAGGTTGCTGGGAGATGTTAAGATGCTGGATGTCAGAGCATGCCCTGTTTGTAGTTATCTCCTGTGGATGGCTGAATGAAATACACCCTGCATGATTCCTCCCTTCCCATAGTCCTGGCAAGTGTATCACGGTGTAGTTACTTCAGAACTTGGCACAATGCCTTACTGTTGGGCTCAATCCTGTTGAGAAGGAATCCTTGGCATTGTGATAGAAAGCTTTTAGCCACATTTTGTGAATGGTATTTAGCATCGCTGTTCACTTATGGGTTGGGTTTTTTGTTGTTGTTTTGTGTTTTAAGAATCTTTTCCACTTCACTTATTTTTTCTTTGGTATAACTCCTGTAAAAAAATGAGCTATGTGAAAGTAGCAGCTTTAAAAATCCCCACACAACAGCCTACAACACTTCCCATCTGTAGTCCTGTGCTTCAGGGCGTTCTAGACAAGGATAAACCAGCTGCTCTTTGCTGCCTCTGGCCAGTTAAGACTGCAGAAGCATTCAGGTAACTCAGGTGTCTCAGTGCAGACTGTTTGCTGGGAATGAAACATCTGGGAGCCCTCCTGACTTCAAACTCAGTAGCTGGAGTGGCAGTGTTAAATACAGCTCAGGGGAGGGAAATCCCTGGAAAAGCTGGATGCAAGGATCCTGGGTGTAGCTGTGTGCCTTGTCTGGTAGCAGAGCCACTGCAAGCCCACCCTCCCCATATCACAGCTGTCTGGTGCTGTGACTTGTGCTGTTCTCTGCTATGCTGGTCCAGTTGCTTGGTGTCACAGTGGGAATTTCAGGCTTAATTTCACAACATGGAGTATGCTGGTGTGCAACTGCTCATCAAAGCCCACGGGACACTTGTGTTCCCCTTCCAAACCTTACCTGTGCAGGTTCCAGAGCTTGCTGAACTGCTGTACTGCTTCTGTTTTGGAGAAGAGACTGACACCCCCCTGGCTTGGCCCCAGCCTCCTTTCAGGTAGTGTAGTGAGTTTCAGGTCTCCCATCAGCCTCCTTCTCCAGGCTAAACACCACCAGCAGCTCCTCACCAGATGTGTGCTCCAGACCCTTCACCTGCTTTTCTTGGGACACCTCACGTCTCTGTAGCAAGGGGCCCAAAAGTTCAATTTTCCCCTCCCTACCCTTTCCTCTTCTTGAAAGCTTTTTAAGTGTAGTGTTTTGTTTGGGTTTATGGTATGGTGCCACAGGAAACACCAGCATAGCTGAGCCACAAGCCTCACAGGAGAGGAGGAACTGGGTCAGAAGAGGAGCAGGAAGGGAATGAACGGCTGCCGCTCGTGTCGTGGCACCTCACCGCTGTTCCTCGCTGTCTCTGGAGTACAGGTCAGACAGAGCTGGCTCAGTGGGCAGGGCAGGGCGGTGAGCAGGAGAGTGCAACACTTCATCACCACAGCAGCTACCTGCTCTCTTCCCAGGCAGAGGCTTTCTGTTCCCTGTCTGGCTCATTTGGAATAGTTATGTGATAGAGAGGATGGCTTTGGCTGCTTTTATGCTATTTTGTAGCTGCTGCTACTCCTGAAGGCAAACTGGCATTCTCTCCGTGGCATTATGCACACCATCGCTGTCAAGGTACTGGGAAGCCATTGCCCAGTATGTGGTGATGAGGTTTTACATTGCAGCAGGGCATTGTACAATTTCAAGGGTAGTCCTGCTCCTCCCTGTGCAATGTTCCTGAATCTTCTGTCACAGTGCTAAGCACCATGAAGGTACTACCAACAGCTATAGGGCACAGCAGGAGGGGGACTGGTCACCAGCACGTCAGGCACAGGACCAGAAAAAATTCTTATGCCCAGACTTCCACAGAGCATGGTGCATGTGCAGGTGTCTGAACAGAGCCCTCTCCTCACTTTTAGTGCTGCAGGCACTTCAAACAAAAGGAACAGGGATGAAAAAACTGATTATCTGCCAGTGAATGACTTCGAATCTACACAGAAATGGAGCATTAGCAACTAAAACCAAACAAAACCCAACCCTGGCCCTGTGCACTGGCTGGGTTGTTTACACAGGCTTGGAGTAAGTAGTGTTCCAAAGCAGAGAAGTGAACTAGTGAAGTTTCTGTACCCACCAGAACATCTGGGGGCTCGGTGTGAGCGTGGAGCTGCTCGTGCAGCGGCTCCGGCTGTCTGGGTATGAGCAGCGCGTTGCTGTCGAGGAGCCGACACTACACGCTGTGCTTCAGCTGCAGCTCCTGCTTTAACTTCTTCCTATTTAAGCACCAAAGAAGAATTTGCATCTTGTTTCTTTTGAAGTGTGGACATGTTCAGCTCGCTGTACAGCTCAGAGACACCAGCCTGTGAACACACACCTGGGCTGGGTTCAGGCTCCTGGGGCGTGACAGCTGCTGCCATGCCAGACTGGGGCCGTGAGGGCAGTCCGTGTGCACGCGTGAGGGTTGCAGCACCTCCTCCTCGTGGAGTTCTCCAGCTCTGTCTGCTCACAGTCTGGGTTTTGATATCTCTGTGGACCTGATATTGCCTTGTAAAGCCCAGTTGTGGTTCTCCTTTCAGAACTGGCTTTTTGCAACTGTTAAATGACCAGACATCCCTTTCATGTCCCCAGTCTTGCCTCTAAACCGCAGCCGTCCGTATCCTGCGCACTCCGTGCTAAAGGAGAACGTGGAACGTGGATGTGCTCATGTCTCGCTTTTGCAAGTCCATTTCTCAGAAGGGGGCTAAATTCACCTGAGTAAACAAAGCAGGGAAGGGGCATGTGTCAGCCCTCCTGATAGGAGCCAGAAGATTTCTATGGACAGACAGGTCAACTTGATGTTTCTATTCTTACAACTCATAACAAATCTGTCGGGTTGGTTTAGTTCTTGTGCTCTGTATGCAAAGTGATATTGCTGTAACTCTGTCCTGCAGCTTTTAGTGTAACTTAGTCAAAGCCAAGCTGATTTTTAAAGGGTTTTTTTTTTTTTCAGGGCCAATTTTGTACTTTTTTAAAAATGATTTCTGTGTTTACTGAGTCATTCTCTCAATGCTGCAGAGAACGCAGCAGGCAGCGCAGTGAGCCTGGCCAACCCACCTGTGCCAGGGAGCTGCAGGGGCACTGGGCTGAGGTACAGAGCTGGCTGTGCAAACCTGCAGGTCCAGTTACCCAAGCACGGGTTAGCCAGGCACAGAGGGTATGGCAAGGGCAAGGACGGGTGTGGAGAGGCTCAACTGCCACATATGCTGTTAGTTCTGAATAATTTGTGTGTTACAAATTTTGTAAATTTTTTAATGTGCTAAAAACTTGGATTATGAGGTAACATTTACAAATAAGGGATAACTTGTGTACTTGGTTTTGTATTTTGGTCTGCTGGGGGTTTTATGTTGTTGTGCCCTAAGTCCAGATTACTGGGAAATTGTTGTTAAACCCTTCAATTAAAACAAATAAATGCATTTTAATGGATACTGTACAGCTTTGTTATCATTTGAATTGTGCCAGGCACAGGTAAGAAAACCCAAACTGACTTTCCACTTCATGTGTGATATTAACAGTCAGAGAAACAGCACAACTTTTAACATTGGATAACTGATCACCAAATCAGGTAAGGATAGGGGTTCTCCTGCCTTAAGCAGTCTGCAGTGCTGGCTGTAGCCTCCCTTGCATTTCTGTCTGTAAGAGACTGGCACCTGTAAGAGACTGGCACCCACTGGCACTTCTGTTACTCAACACAAGCCAAGCCTTGGCAGACCCCACTGCAGGGCCTAAATCCTTTAATCACTGTTTAAATATCACTGTCTTTCAGGTGAAGAGCTCTGGAAACAGCATTGTGCTACTTTAGCTACACCTCTTCCCTTGTTCTGCCCTACCTCCTCCCTCCTCCCAGCTTTGGCAGTGTCTTATCTTCTGTTGTAAGGCACTTCACAAGAAGATGGCAGAATATGTACAGAAGCTCTAGCTCTGAACTTCATCAGGCAGGCTGCCCTAATTAAGGTACATGGTCCATCTCACACCACAGGTGATGGCAAAGCAGTTTTAATGCATGGCAGAATTGTTTCTGTCTGTAATCAAAAATACATTTAACTTGACTGCAGTAATGCTGCAAGAAGCTGGTAGCTCATTGTGTGAAGTTCCTGGCAAGTACAGGAAAAAATAAATGCTGGCTCGGCCCACCATTATTATTATTACTTCAGTGTAGAAGGTTTATGTTTTCCAGCAGCTGGGGAGCAGAACCAAGTCTCCAGCTTAATTTCTTTTGAGCAGTGTAAATGCTGATACACCAGCTGAAGCAGAAATCCTGTACACAGTGCTACAGGGAAACCAGAGCTGAAAGGAGCCAGCAAGTCCCTTTTCCAGGCACTGCTAATTAGCATCTGCATCTCTCGTACACCTAAGTGTAAGTCAGCCATTCCCTGTTTAATACCAACATATATGTAAAATAAGTCAGTTCCCACCCCTGAAACAGCTGTGCCAGTCTGGTTCTTACAGTGTGGTAGCTACAGAGCTGGTTAAAGCAGGAAGGTGATGGGGGGGCACCTGGTAGGACACTAACTAGGGCTAAAACAACCCCAAAAAACAAGCATAACGGAAGCAGCTTTTTCCTTCAGATAAATTATTTTGTTTGGTGGTTGGTTTTGTTTTTTTTTTTTAATCTTCTCAATCAAGGCTTCAGGGCCACTCGAGTAATGGCTGCATCAGTCTTCAACAGCTAAGGGTTACACAGCCTGTAGTGTTTTCTTTTCAAAGAGTTGGCAGCTACAGCCAGGAGATCTATTAATATGGAAGTAGTCAAAGGCAAAACAAAACCACTTCAAGAGTCAGATCTGAATGCCAGGGAAATGTTAAAAATGTCCTGGACATTATCCCACAGAGGAAATATGCTCCCTTTAACTCAGCCTCCATAAGAAATGCTTCTCAGTGTGTCAAGAATTTGGGTCAGGGAACAAAGTTCTCCAGTCTTACCTGCCTGGGTGCTTTGCTGTGTTGTGAGCTGGACTGTGGCCGGGCTGCTTCATGGGAACACTTTGGGGGTTCTTCTCATTGTAGAACCTGGTCACCTCGCCAGTCT
This sequence comes from Heliornis fulica, assembly GCA_013399135.1. NCBI lineage: Eukaryota > Metazoa > Chordata > Aves > Gruiformes > Heliornithidae > Heliornis > Heliornis fulica. The sequence goes on along the minus strand of VXBZ01001812.1, from coordinate 648,872 downwards.
CTGCCTTAACTCAACAGGACAGGCATCACAAAGCAATCCCCCATGGCAAAGCAAATTTGGCTTTAAGAGCACAGCACCTGCTGTAAGAGTAACCATAAGGAAGTGTATTGAAGCTGGTTTACACACATCCTGCCAGGTTATTCCCCCGAACAGCAGTGCTACCTGTAGTGCAGGCAGCCTCTTGGTTACACCAGCGTCACCTGTTCTGCAACATGGTGTGCTTAAAAGGGCTGAAACCACATCCCCTCTCTGGGAATAAGGAGCCAGAGCCTGGCTAAAATTCCACTTTTAACATTAAACATACAAAAAAGTACAAACCTGAACTGATTAACTGAGATAAATCCTGCTAGAAGTAATCACTGAGCTGCTATAAATGCTGGTTTAATGTGGAGTGCTTAGTGACTCCCAGCTCAATCAGCCTGAGAGCTGCACGCCCCTGTCCACACTCTTCCTATGGCTGGCAAAAGGGAAAGACAGAGTTAAGCACAGGAGAATGTCAAACACATCATCAGCCTTTAACATTGACCCTTAGTGCAATTGCTTAAATAAAAAAAAAATAAAATAAAATTGACCAAGCCGCACAATTAAGCAGAGAAACATAAAAAGAAATGGTGATTCTTTTTCCTTATTTTATTGGGTAAATGATTTAAAAGGTAATAACAATAGTGTTAAAACTACTACAATATCTTTCCACAGCCATATCTCACAGACCCACAGATAACCTTCTATTTTTTTTTCTTTTTTCCTCATTTTTCTCTTTTTAAGCCATACTTATATTAAAATGCCCATTTCAACATTTTCTTCACACTAATAGCAGTTAAATGTGGAAGGAAGAAGGATCTAGTTATAAAGGAAGGGGGTTCAGGTAATCTGTGATATTATTGTAATCAATCAAGATACTAAGGAAGGAAGGAAAAGAGAGAGAGGCCGGATGAGCTACTCCAGGTAGCTCTGGGCCCATTGTGTCACCATTGCATTAAAGATAACTCGAGATGCTGGTGAACAATTTAAAGTTTTTCTTTTTTTTTTTTTTTGTAACATATAAAACACTAAAATAACTTAGAAACTAGATCCAAATATCTTGAAAAGAATCAACTTTGATATACAAAAACAGTCATAAGTTGTTACAAAAAGTTTCAAACAAAAGTTTGTTTTCTCAGTGCGTTTATGTACCAGCGCAATTACTGGGTCCAGAGCAAAGAAAGAGGTTTTTATTTTCTTTTTTTCTTCAACAGTAATAAAAAACGAGGAAAACATATCTTTGTATATAAAGAATCATTGCTGGTCTTAAGAATAAATGTAACCAGAAACCCTTAAATCTGAGAGGCACACTTTGGGTTTCTTTTTCTTTTTTTTTTCTTTTTTTCTTTTTTTTAAACATAAAAGGAAAGTCACCAGTTTATTTAAATGGGGGGAGATATTCAGCCTCCCCAAATAAACTTAATTCAATTAACATCACTAGCAAAAAATCAGTTAGAAACTGTACAAAAATAAAAAAGTTAACACATTTAATCCTGCAGGGATTTTGTAAGGACTGGAAGGCAGGCTTTAGGAGCAGCATTTGGGCATGGCTGGAGGCGTCTTTGGTTCGATCTAACACACACAAGAGATGTCACCTACTCCAGACAACAGTTTTAAAAACCCGCACAGTTGAAGACAAGTCAAGAGGTCCGTATACAAACACCAGGGTGTGCAAATGGCTCTGACTGCCGCCACTGAGCAGTGTGCCTGAGGCCAGAACTGCAGTGTGCCCTCCCCTGCCGGCATCGGGGCCCAGATGGTGAGGAGTCAGTGCTACAGGCAGAGGAAGGCCACTGGAAGCGTGGCGAAGTAATGGTTTTGTGTCAAGTCTATGGTTTTGTTGTCTAACAGGGTTTTGAGGAACATTAAGCACAAGAATTTAAAAAGAACAAAAACCAAACCCAAATGGAATAAGGCAAACTGTGTAGTGCTCAGAAAAAAATAAGCATTCCAACTGAAATCCCAGTGAAATAAACTACTTGGACATTGTACCTTAACTTCTCAGAGAGTACCCAAATTTAAAAAAAAAAATTAAAAAAATCTGTGTCTAAACCCAGCAATACATCTAAAAGGATCCTAAACATAACTACATGAGGGACTGACATTTGTGAAAGCAACTGTTGATTGGCTTGAAGCAAACAGACCTATCCTGTCCCAGTGCTGTCACAGTGAACTGCACCTTTTGTACAAAGAAACCCACAGCTACACAGAAACAATCCATAGTGTGTTCAGCACTTGCATGCTGAGGAGGTAGGTGCCCTAGGAACACTGTAGATAAATTAATCCAATCTTTGGAAAAAAAAAATCATCATACAATCTGATTGACCACAGACTCCGTAACAGCTTTTTAATTAGTGATACAAAACTCTGGTCCAGAAGGGTCTGGCATCAGCTCATGTTGACAGCACACCTTTACAGTTTGTATAACACCCTTTTAACTATATTTTTAAGCAACAGCTACTGAGAGATAGACAAAAATGCATTGTGCATTATGCTGTATACAAAAAGGAGACAAAACTATCCTTTTCCCCCCCAAGCCATGGTGGGAAGTATTGCTGACCTTGTCCTTAAAAACCTGCAGGATTGTTTATTCATCAGTATTATCATTATTACACTGGTAAGAAATTCTGTATAACATCTGCATATATCGAAGATTTTTTAAAAAATCTGATATGATTTTAGATCCGCATGACCAGTCACGTGACCTGCTTGAGGTTGATTAGCACCTTTCAATACATATATATTTTTATATATAATAGAACTTTTTAAAAAACTTCTAACGATGAGCTCACACAGAGGCATGAGCGTGGTGTAAGGAGATGACAGATAAGGATGGGGTTGGATGACTGTCTGGTTTTTGCAGCAGAATGATTCGGTTTGTGCTCAGTTTCCCTATAAGGGCAAGGAAAAAAAAAAAACCCAACACAACTCTTCTCAGGTAGCCACTTGCTCACTAATCCATTTAAAAGTGTTCCCCAAGTAGAAACAAGACAACAGTATCATCCAAAATAGCCTCTTTATAAACATCTATTAACTTTTGAAGCTGCTGGCTGGCATCTCTTGGCTCCTGAATTTTCAGGCCCTCTGCTTATAAATTAAGGCATCGCAACTGAAAATGTAAATATTTGGACATCAAACGCTGTGGATGAAGGAATACCAAAGACCTTCTACAAGGACCTCCATAGAGATGAAGTGGCAAAGCTAACCTCATATAAGGGATGAGCATAACTTATCTGTATCTGGTTTTGAAACCTTACTGAAACATTTTTACGATTAGTCTGATTAAAAACCTGAATTTGAACTTATTTTCTCTCTTTGATTTTTATATATGTATCTTTATAAACATTCATTACCCAAAATAATTGGAATTTCTGCCTACTGTGTTTTACTCACTTTTCTCTGTAGTAGACAGCAGGTATTGTCCCCAGGAATATGTGCTGAACTACACCAGGTATTAGTAGGAGTTCTGCAGGCACATGAGCAAGGAGCTAGCGCCAACCATTTACTACTGGGCTTGCAAATACACCACACATACCTCTTGCTAAATCCTATTTTTACAGCAAGAAGAAGTTCCAGTAAGTTTTCTGTCTTCTACTGTGTGGAGGGGCATCAGAATTACTACACTTAGAGCTCTCAAGTACTACTCCTGGAAACAGATGAGAACACACACATAAATATGGCGTACTCGTCCTGTGCTCTTTCACAACAATTTCTTCTCTTTTAAAGAACAATTCACGTTATCTAACTATTCATGACTTGATGAAACTCAGAAAGTTCAAAAGCAGAAGGAAAAACAAAATGGATTTTTTTCTTTTCCAAAATAGGTTTGCTATAAAAACGAAAAATCTGACTTTAAGAAAAAACCCAAATCCCCCCCAAACCCGACACCAGAGCAGACGCAGCACGGTGTGCTAGAACACCTGGTGTGTTTGCTATATTTTTTCTATGAATTTTATATATAAGTATATAGTTATGTCATAGTCAAAGGCACTAAAATCTAAACCCATTTTCTTACTAATATGACGTCTGCTACTCCCCGACCTGTTTTCCAGAACAAATGTCATTCCCAGTTGGAGATCACTGGGAAGGCAGAGTCTCGTTACAAATGCTTTACCATGACTAGTCCTGACGGGGCTGGATCGCCCTCGGTTCCCAGCACAGGATGGGACACAAAGGGACCCGGTAGCCTGATGGATTACACCATGTTCTATCAGTTAGACCACTTGATTCTGAAGATTGTGCCGTGTTAACGTCACCTCTCACAGTACATGTGATCGCTTCTCCTCACCCCAGAGAGCGTCTGTCCGTCAGCCCCGGCAGCTGGGCCGCTGTGCTGCATCTGAAGATCACATACAACTGCGGGAAACGTACTGTGGGGGTGAGGTACTGGACAGACACTGTCAGGAACGCGATGAGAATGCAACTCATTGTCTGGTTCAACACCTGAATCTGATATGTTCCATTCCCTGCTGCACCTATTCATGCGAAAGCCTTTCTGCTAAGCAAAGCATCCCTACCTGTAACCCTTAAACTCTTCCTTCCATCCACAGTCACAGAAAGCCTTGATTGATATAATTCAATGTTAATGAAGTAGAAATTTAAAATTTCATAAAAACCCCCAAGGGCTCTATTATATGCTGCAAAAAAATCTGCAGTGACTCAGTAATAAAAAAGTATGGGATCTTTGTAGCAATGCGGTTTCCCCTCCCGTTGCCATGATGAGCTTAACCAACGAGGAAGCCTCAACACGGCAACGGAAACTATCATCATAAAATGGTACAGTAATAGAGATAGCTAGACCAAGAAGGGGCAGGGTCTCCTGGGAAGAGGTCTGCAGAGAGGTCCAGTGACTGGTCATGCGGCTCAGTGTCAGGAATAATGGTTGTATGGTGGAAGGGGGTGCCCAATACCATTTTGGAAGTGATGATGCTGACGATGGGCAAGGTACTCTGTGTAGCTCATCGTCATCTTCTCACTACGGTACCTAGAAAAGAGCAAAGAAGAAAATTCACCAGCTGTCACTGGGAGGCTGTAAGGAGAACTGAAAATCCTGCCCTCAAGGGGTGTTTAATGGTACCAGCTCTGATGCTGGAGAGAAGACAACTTGGGTTGCACGAGGGTGGGGAGAGAACCGGCATGGTCATTCTGGAGTCTCACGACAAGTTACAACATAAGCACTTACAAAAAATATTTTAAGCAAACAGAACTGTTAAAAGTTACTGCTTACTATGTTGCCTGAAGTAGAGGGAGTAGAAACTCATGATCATTTACTGGGAATGTCCCATATCTTCAGCCAGCTCCCTACAGAAAAACTGTAAACAAGCACTACAGATTTTTGGGCTGTTTTTAAACAATCAGCTACCAACTGTCTGCCAAATTCTGCTTTTAAAATAATGACAGCTACATTAAATGGAGTTACATTCCTTTTAGACTAGAATTGTAGAGTTGGGACACATAAGGATCATGGAGTGCAACTCCCAGCTCCTCACAGGACTACCTAAACCATGTGACAAAGAGCATCATCCAGATGTGATGTTAACTCCGACAGGCCTGATGCCATGACCGCTTCCCTGGAGAACCTGCTGTGGTGACCAACCACCCTCTCAGGGAACCTTTTCCTAGTGTCCAGCCTGAACTTGCCCTGATGCAGCTTCCTTCCATTTCCTTTGTCCTGTGGCCAGAGAGAGGAGATCAGCTCCTCGTCTGCTGCCCATCTTGAGGGTGTTGTAGACTGCAATGGGATCACTCCCAGTCACGATGTCACCCCTCAACCTTCTCCAAAGTGAACAAGCCAGGTGACCTCGTCCATTCCCTGTGTCTTGCCCTCCAGGTCTTTCACCACCTAGGTCATCCTCTGGACACACTCTAATGTCTGATGTGCTTTGTGTGAAAGCGGCACGCAGCACTCACGGTGGAGCTGCACCAGTGGGACAATCACCTCTCCTGACAAGGCAGCAATGCCTGCTTGATGCACCCCAGAACACAGTTGGTCATTTTGGCCAATAGATCACACTGCTGAGTACAGTCCACTCACCATCAACCAAACCCCCCTGATCCTTTACTGCAGGGCTGCTCTCCAGCCTCTTGCTCCCGAATTTGCATATATAACCAGGACTGCCCTATCCCAGGTGGAGAATCTGGCACCTGGTCTTCTTAGAGTTCATATGGCTGGTGACTGCCTAGCTCTCTGGTCTGTCTACATGTCTCCATAAGGTCTCTCTACCCCCAGTGCAATCCACACCTCCTCCTAGTATATTATCAACAGTCACTTAACGTACATTTGACCCCTGCCTCCGGACTGTTTATAAAAACATCAAAGAGCACCGATCTTAAAACTAAGCCCTGAGGAACCACTGGTCAGTGGCTCTGGTCTGATGTAACCCCATTACTAAGACTCTGAGCCTGACCCACCAGCCAGTCACTGCTCACCTGACATAGGATGGATGGGCCTAGCTGTGTGCTGGACGTTTTGTCCAGAAAGTGACAGCATCAAAAGCTTTGCTAAACAAACCCCCACATCATCTGCCCCCCTTGGTCAACTAGATGAGAGAACTTGGCATAGAAGGAAATTAGGTTGGTTAAGGAAGACGTTTCCCTGGCAAACCCACACTGGCTATGACCAACGACTGTGCTGTCTCCCAAGTGTTTTGCAGTAACTCCCAGAATGAACTCTTCACAGTTTGACCGGGCACTGGGGTGAGACCGACAGGCCTGTAATTACCAGGGTTTTGCCTTCACCTTTCCTCAAAAATGGGATCATTTGCCAGCTGCCCATCAACTGAGACCTCTGCAGGCTCCTCAGGCCATTGAAAAATGGTGGGGAGAGGTCCTGCAGTAACACCCACCAGCTCCGTGTAAGTAAAAGCAGAGCTCAGGCCCCAGCAACAGCCACTCTAGATGCATGTGCTCCAGTACTGACAGCAGCAACATATCGCCACGCTGGCACGGACCTGTAGAACACAAAACCTACACAAACCAGCACCATTCCCCACTTCCACAAACCCCACTTCGAAAGACCTTGCCTAAGAGATCAGAGATGAGACTATAGTGAGTTAAAACACTGGCACCTCTCCTTTCCAGCATATTTGTCTCCTGGAGTTGCTCAGAAGACAACAGACGGCTCAAACACTTGCACTCACCACCCAAACCAGAAGTTTAGACTTCTGTGGAACTGCCAACTGCAGCAGTTAATCTAAGGTGGCAAACACGCTGGGTCCTGTCGCCTCTGCCGGAGGAACAGAGCACAGCACCCTTCACTCGCAGCTTTCCAGGCAGCGACACGTTTCAGAGACCCAAGGTGCCCAGCGCTTACTCAGCTCAACAGCGTTTGCTAACGACACCCCAGTTCAGCCGGTAACTGCCGGCCTCTGCTGAGAGCTTAGCGCTCTGCTGGGCAAGGGAATCACATCTGCTCCCCACGCCGGCTCTCAGGGCCAAGAGGAAATGCAGTCACTGTCCGGATGTGCCCTGGACTGGCACATGGCCTGGCTCCCCTGTTCTTCTCTTCTGCAATCCATGGCCAGATCTGCTGGGCATTAACTTGCAGAAGACAGTCAGCAATACACTAGTTTCGATCAGCTTAAAGCTTTACTCCCGTGCAGGGCATCTTACTTCAATTCATAGACTTGAAAAATGAAGTTCAAGCATTTATTCCCTTTGCCAATAATGTTTTACTGTATACCAAGAAGTTGTTAAAATAAGGCTCTGAAAAATACTGTCTGATGCTGGGAAATGGTTACTGGTTCAATACCACAGTTTATAATCTGTCATCTTAAACCAGGCAGCCTTAAAAAACCTTCTTCCAAACATTACAAATTATGCTTTTGTTTATTCCACTTATCAGGGCAGTGGTTTTGCTGGAAGTTTGGATGTTGTGAACTTAAAATATGCTAAATGCAGAGTGGTTGGTCGTGGTGGGGTTGGGGTTTTGCTTTGTTCTGTGCTCCAAACAAAATCCTGTAGCTAAAAGAAAGTGTGGGCTATAAAGAGTTTGTTTGTTTTTTTCCTTGGAAAAATAGATAGTTTCTTGAGGTTTACAGAAATTGTCACTTAAAAACTACAGCTCTGTCACTCTTGCCCCAGCTACTCCTACACACTCTGTTTGAACAGTAGGTAACAAGAGGTGTGGCTTAAATAAATCAAAAGGAGACTGAGGTTCTGCAGTTGGAAATTGAGCTGGACTCTGTGCATCCTTCCTCCCTAATTTAACCTTCAGAACAGCACGTTCTCCTTAGCACTGCCACCCCACGGCAGTCGGGTTCCTGCAGGAATCCAGAATCCCAATGGTCACCGGGACACAAAATCTTTATTCCTCATCCACCAGATCACGGAACAAGGAATTCCTCTAATACTAAAATAGGTGTTTTTCTAAGAAACACTTTGCCTTGTGTCAGGTCTAAACATACACTTCTGCTAAAGACTTGCAGGATGGAAATTGAGAAGGTTAACTCAGGATCTGAAAAGAACCAGAATATCAGGTCTTTGTCCTGTGGAAGTGCATAAACATTCAGGAGATCCGAGTATTCTCAGATGTCTGAAGTGAAAGGAGTGGGACAGAGACTACTGACAATTATGGACAAGGAACTCAAGGCTGGGTTACATCTAGCTGCAGTAATAAGAGAACAATTTCCACAGAACTCAGGACACAAAAACAAGAGTAATCCAGATGCTGCTTTTAGTGCTAATCTTGTGAGCCCCTGTGTCCCTGCACGTCCAGAGAAGACAGGGATGAGAACAGACTGGCACAAAGGATTTATGTTTGTTATTTGTATTAATGGAATGTGAGGTGTGGCCTCCCTGAATACAGGGATGAATGGCCAATACACCCTTATGACCTAAAATTTTAAAAAAATCTAATTTCTCCAAGCCCAGACTAGATACTCAGAGTTTAGCAGTCACTTTATACCACAAGCTTATAAAAATAACGTAGTTTTAGAGAGTTTCCTACATTCACTCCTCCACCCTTCTCCATGTAACTACAACACTACAGGCAGAATATCTGCTGCTAATTCTAAAATATTTTGGCTCCCACCCACTAAGCAGCCCTCAAGAACACATTTTATTAAATGAGCAACACCAAACACACCAGTGTGCAAGAGTGAGAGTACGGAGGAAAATCTCGAGTTCCCGCCTTCACTCCTGAGACACCCTGACAGAGTGTCACCACTACAGCACCTGTCAAACCACGTGCCCTTGCGACCTAACAGCCACAAGAAGGGAAACCTACAGCCCATGGAGATAGAAATGACACAGGACTCACTTGGGACACTGAGCAGATTACTGGTTCTGAGGGACCTTCACGGGAGCAGCCCCACAGTGCACCACCTGCTAATTCCAAACTGTCGATGGCGAGAAATCCTCATTAACAACAGCCCCTGGAGATCCATTACAGGTGACAAACTAACAGTACAGAACCAGAGCCAGTGCCGTGCTACGACTGCCAGAGCCAGGACAAAACACCCAGCAGCCCCAGTCCATACACAGCCTGATGCTTAACAACAGCCTCTCCTTTCCCGCTTAGTGCCGCTCGTCCCTGGGCGAGGCACAGGGACTCCCTGAAGCCCGGACTGCCGCGGTGAAAAGAACAAAAGCAGCAGCAATCTGCAGGAACGCTTAGAGCAGCCGGGGAAGCACTTACCAGGAGCGAGCACATCACAGCACTACAAACCAGGGTTTAGCCACCACGTCGCGTTGATGCGTACCTCGTTAGCTTTATTGTCTTCCTGAAGTCATTAGTAATTGGAGCCTTGTAGCCTCCCTTCCTCAACAAGGAATCTATGGTTTGAATGTGGTCCCATCCTGTTGAATTTTACAGTAGTAAAAATTAGTGAGAAATACAGGAATAAGAACAGAGGTTGCAAGAAAACAGCGGAGTACATAGTTATCACTAATGAAGTGCTCTGCATTTGAAGGAAATGGGCTGTACAGCACAAAGGTCACTCTGCAAGCAACATATATTTTTATCTGGCAGATGAAATATTTTACAAGTATATCCATGTGTTACAAGTTATCAAAATTCAAAGTTGCAAAATGCAAGTTACAAAATTCAACTTTTCTGAAACATTCAGGTGTGATCATGTATGACAATTACTTTATAAAGCCCTACAACAGGATGAAACATTAGATTTCTGTATGAAACACAATTTAGAAGAATTGAACATGTGCAGAGAGCTTCAGGAAGACTTCTCCATAAATATCACTTAACCACATTGATATTTCTAATTTCAGTACTACTATACTATATTATCGGTGGTTGGGTAATAAAAAAGGTGATGGATAAAAAATACAGATTCATTATTGTTCTCAATAAAAGCTTTATGCTGGTCAAAACTCGTATTTATAGATTTGAAAAAGTCTAATATTTTAACTAACCATCAGAAATGTTATTTCCAAAAGCTGAAATTTGATTAGTCACATTATTACATTAAAAAAAGAAAAGAAAAAGGGTAGTTTTGGGTACACTAAAAAATACAAACGGGTAGTTCTGGGTAGAGAGTGAGGTTGTAATAGATGGTCTACTACAGCTATTTAGAGATTTAAACCAGCACACATTCCTCCTCTCCCCCTGGTTCCCAAATTAAAAAAAAACCCACATTAAGTGATCTCCAAAAGTCTTGACAAAACCACACCTCCTAAACTACCCAACCTTCGATTCCAAAAGCAAAAAAGAAACTGTCTTGGAACGCCTCTAAAATTGAAAGTGACTATTTGGAAACAGAATTATCAATCAAAGAGGATCTCAGTTAAGTTTTTTTTTTATGCCTTTGTAAACCAACTCAAATAGTAAAAAAATAACCCCCCCACCCCAATGTACAGGATTGTGACACACTGTTAACACTGTGTGAGCGGTGACAGTTGGCTGCTTAGGCCAAAAGGTTACTTAGTCAATAAAATCTACCACTGGTTTTTAATTCACAAACAAAGTCTGTGGCTCTACTAAAAGGGACTTCAACAACATTATTTTGGACTTTCACACTGGAAGTAATTCCCCTCCATCCACCAAAAAAATCCAGGAAGGCCATGTTTGTAAAAGAAATTAAGTACTAGCCAAAAGTACATAATTAAAAAAAGAAAACCAACCCAAACCTGCACTATGTAGGAACAGATCAAAACCATTACAAATTTAGGAACAGGTCAGCCGTGAGGATGACTGACCAGACATCCCATCGCTTCACAGAGTTGGTGTGTCGCCAATACCACAGCCCAACAACTGCAGGGAAACCGGCAGTGTTTAAGGCATGAAGTTGGCTGACAGCACAGTACCCCCCTCCAGACTTTATTTTCCTACAGCTACACCATTCAGAACCTGTTTAAAAACCAGCTACAGCTGACTGAACCCCTGTGAGGGGACAGATCAGCCACGTAAGCGTCAGCTTATGTAAGAGTCTTCTTACAATTAAATATTGCTCCATCAATGACATCAGTGCAAGGTCAAATACTGCACTTTAGACTTATATGTACGTTTAAATTCTTCACCAGATCATACGAAATAAAGAGCAACAATGACCTTGCTCCTTTGCAACCTCCGGTAAGTAGGTGGCGGTGCGTTTTGATCCTTTTTCATTGATGAATTCTATTCTAATGCCATGTACACCCACCTGCAAGAAATCGGCAGCTTTATTAGTACATTGAAAGAACAGAAAGATACATGAGATTTCTACCGTGACCGAACCCCGACTGTGACCCCTTCCATGGTCAACACCGTTCCAGAAAGACTTTCAAGAGGTGGCAGCTATGGAGGCACACGTGAGGATTTGGAAAGGTGTCACCTGACAGCCTCGTAAGGTCAGCAGCAGCACAATGGTCCTCAGAGCTCCGCTGCTGGTCTGGGAGAAAGGCAGCTGAGATGTCATCCTGCCTCCCCCCAGCACTGCCAGCAATGATGAGGCTAATAAAATCTCATGGTCACCAGATACAATCCATGGGCCACCAAACAGCTGGCACATCTAATGACGCTTCAATGAAGAGCATTAATTTGGTTCCAATTAACAACTGAACAATGGAAGATCTGTCACACTACCAACTCAAGCCCAGAGCCTTCAGTATTTCTGCTAATATATAACAAGGAAAGGGAATATTCCAACACATTTGGCTTCAGACTCCTACTTCTGCACTACCAAGTTCTTGAATACGACAGAACGCCCGTACAGAAACCAAAGTCCCTAATGCCAAGGGGTCAGATGTATGTAAAGTTGAACTGACAAAAAAAAAAATTAACAGAAAAAGAGAAAAAGATAAGAACTATCTAACTAAAACAATGCTTGGCACCTTTCCAGGCTGCTATTTGAGCAGCCCTGTTTCCAAGGTACATCCATCCTGCTGGGAGGACCAGCCCTGCCACAGATTTTCCACTGCCAGGAAGTTTTTGGTTGTTTTGGAGTTCTGTGTGTAAACACAAAGCACCAGGAGACAGATGTTTTTATTTTCATGCCCACAGAACAAAGATGCTATTTCCAGTCAAAGCCGAAGTTCCCAACACTGTATGTGGAAATGAAGAGTTTATGTTTAAACGGGTCGAGATGGTACTTGCTCTGGCACTTCTTTCTGCTCACAGGATCAGTCAAAAAGTGCTCTAAGAGTTTTTCCAGTTGTAGCCTATTTTCTGTAACTGCTCAACAGTCATAAAGCAAATAAGGAATATTTACACAGCTCTACCTCTTATTTAAGGCGTTTTCTTACACTAAGACTTTTTTAGTCTTTATAATCTGCAATTACAATAGAAGCACCTGGGGAAACGGGAGGAAGAGTCTCTCTTGCGGCTGGCCATGGCTTCAACAGATTTCCCCCCATGAACCAACCACTTCTTAAATGGCAAAAATTGCCTGGAGACAAACGAGTTTAATTCACTGCACATTTTCATGGGGTACTTCGTTACCACACACTGCTAAACCCAACTGTCATAACACGGGTGTGGAATCACCAGACATCATATCTGCATACTCAGGCAATGTCACTGGGAACCCAGAGGGCCTGGAAGCCCAACGACACAGAGGTGAGCCCACCCACTCCATTCCAAGTTCTTGCAGCTGCTGGTTCCAGAATAGCTTCCAGATGCCTGGGCTCCAATGTTTTCAGGTTTCACACACCTGCACATCCTGCAGGTCAGATTCCAACTTCCACACTCCTGCTGCGCTTACAGCAATCGCGCAGGACGCAGAGGAGCTGCCCAGAAGCACTAGTGATGTATTTAATCCTGAGCCTACGTTCAAGCAGTAGGTCATTGTGTCACACTGGACGTTTCCCATTTACCATTTTAATGGGCTTCCAGCCCCACAGCTGTGGTATCAAAGGGTGTAGAGCACAATGAGTACAGCAACACAACTTCACCTATAATTCCTCTGGTTAGGAACGTTTCACTGCAACCTGTGAAGCACCAATTCCAACTGGATGGCTACACAGCACACTCGGACCAGTACAAATGGATTTTCAGCGTTCAGCTCCAGTCAAAAGCAGGCTGGAGTTAAATGGAAGCCAAGCACAAGCACATGATCCACACCAAGACTGGCATGGGCACCATCACGAATTGATTTGCATTTCAAGAGACGAATGAACTGATGGAAACTCCCCTAAGAGCTGCTCTCTGAGGTGGGAGGGGGCAGGTCCATGTTTGGAAGGCATTAACTGTAACTGGTTTGCCCACCGGGATCAGCACAGAACTTCATGCAGAGCCTCGACATGCTTCTCAAGCTGCACTGCTGATACACCACGGGCAAGACTGTGGAGTGGTGGCAAGCTAGAAACATTTCAAACAAAAAAGCTGTCCCGTACCTGGTATGGCATTTATTCCTTATGATAGTGCAAGGCATAGAAACTCCCCTTATTTACCCAACTAGTACTATGACAACAACTGTGTACAAACATGTCTGCAAACAGAAAGCTTCTAATTAAGTCATTACTGCTACTTGTTAAAAGCTGACCCCACTTCTATTAGCTGAATTCTACAGCTTTTTATTTTTCTGCATTTGTAGCAAATATTCTGGCTTCTCTCTGATCACCTTTAGCAGGACTTAAACTTTACATTCTGACTTAATGATGGCAGCAAAGACTCCTCAGAGATACACTCTCTACTTCATCAGAAGCAGTCCTATTTTAATGAATCATTTATTTACATACATGGAAGAGCATCTAAAGAGAACAAAATACCGAGATCCAAAGTCCCCCAGGAATACAAGCTGCAGGAGTTGCTGGAGCTGCTGCACTTGTGGGAAGAAAAGAATTTCACAATTCTTAAATGTACAGTGAAAAGCCACCTTCCAGTCAACATTACTGACAACTACTGAAGCTAGTATTTATACCAGCATACACAGGCTAAAGGCTTTTTGTATCAACAGCCCAAGCGGACAGAGTTCTGCAGGTCTTACTGAAGAGCAGCAGCCTCAGGGCAAAGAGCTCCTTAAGGGTATTTTAAGGAAGAGCCGCTGGTCAGTTCTGGTTAGTAATTACCCCACTGAAGTTACAATAATGCTTTCCAAAAAGTTTCTTATTAAAAGTATGTACAATCATAAAGTTTTATGATGCTTTAATAAAAAAAATGGGGAAAGGGTCTGAATTAGGAAGAGGGGCTTTACTTTCCAGCAAAAAAAACACCTGAGATTTTTAATGAATGAAAAAATAAATTAAAAAGGTGTTTGCTTGCTTTAACAAGAAATAGAGTGGAAATAAATAGAGGCACTTTTCTGTATTTCTTGGGGAAAAAAATTACGCAGGGGTTACATCAAGTCCTGTCCCACCCTAACGCAGCCAGAGCCTCTCTAAGGCAGAGCTTGTAGCACCAAAGGCAAAACCACAAGACCTACGACATGATGACACCTTTTATGTGCCATTTCTGGCATCTGAATCCCCTAACTGGACCATCTGAGCTTACTGACCCACAGTGCAGACTGACAGGCTTCACAAACCAACCACAGACCCCTTCTGAAGGACCCCAAACTGCGACACCTCGCACCAATCCATTCAAGTGCTTCCACATTCCTGCTTCTGGGGTGCTGCTAGCTATGCACACAGCTCCCGGTGCAACGGGAGATGCAAGTGTCTCTGCATCAAGAAGCAACAGCCTGACCCTTCCTAGTCTACCTCTAGACCATGTTCTCAGGCACAACTTCCACATGCCTTTTAAATGCTTCCAGGGATGGTGACTCCACCACTTCCCTGGGCAGCCTGTTCCAATACTCGACTACCCTTTCAGTAAGGAAATTCTTCCTGATATCTAACCCACAGCTGTGCAATTTGTAACCATTTCCTCTCATCCTATTGCTTGTTACCCAAGAGAAAAGACCAATCCCCACCACTCTGCACCCTCCTTGCAGGTACTTGTAGAGAGCCCATCGGTCCTGCCTGTCCAGGTGCCTCTGCAGGACCTTCCTGCCTTCCAGCTGATCGACACTCCCACACACTTTCCCCAAAGGTGCTGAGGGTGCACTCGATCCCCTCTCCCAGAGCATCAGTGAAGATGTTAAACGGGACTGGTCCCAGCATGGAACTGGTGACTATCTGGATTTAACTCCATTCACCACAACTCTCTGGGCCTGGCCATCCAACCAGTTTTTAACCCAACAAAGTGTACCCATCTAATCCCTGAGCACGAGTTTCTCTAGGAGGATGCTGTGAGACACAGTGTCAAAGACTTTACTGAAGTCCATGCAGACACCACCACCCACAGCCTTCCCCTCATCCACTGAGCTGGTCGCCTTGTCATAGAAGGAGCTCAGGTTGGTCAAGCTCAATTTGTTCCGTCACCTTCCCCAGCACCGAGGTCAGGCTGACACCTGCTCTTTAAGGAGTATTTTGGTCACCTCAGAAGTTTATTATTGAGAGAATAAAACTGTATCTAATAATTAGAGACTACCACATGGAAAGAGCCAAATGCTATTTCCTTATGCACGTCACACTTTTAACGAGCCATTTTCTGAGTGTATTCACAGGCCGATTTTTAGTAAGTTATAATAAATTAAATTACATTGAAAACATCACAATGGCTACCTCCAGAAGTCAACCTAATGAGGCAGAAAAATTCTACCAGCTTTCATTTGAACTTGCAGTTTGGTTTAGTACTGCAAGTGACTACAGTTCTGATTACTTGAAAACACTGTTTGAAATACTCCGATGGCTCCGACAAGACAAACTACTTCTCTGAAAAAAGCTTCCTGCTGAGAACACACACACAGTTTCAGAACAGGAAATGCATTTTTATTAGATTTTCAGCTACCCTAAAATTCATCATGCTGGGTTTCTGCTGGGTACCACCACAGCAGAGCCTCTTACCATTTTAACAACAAATGAAGCTTGTATTCAATATACATTTGTTATATGTGAACACAAGAGAAAGCCTCTTTTTCTCCTCAAGAAATCCTACATATTTAGCAGTGTCATTATTAAAGGGAAATACTGTAACTTGTGTGGTGTCTCTGGCACTGGAACATACCTGCTATCATACATGACAATTTCAACATGAGCTTTAATGTGTGCTCAAGCACAGACAGAACAACACAACCACCATAGGGATTGAGATGAGAACCTCAGTAACCTGCTTCTTCCAGTGGGAAAAAGCAGAACACCGAGTAACACTTCCTTGGGTGCACCTTCCTAGAAAGGGTTCTGAAAGCAGCATTTGCTTCCTAATCTCTTTGACGTGGCTGTTCCAAGAGTGGATGCAGGTTTCCTAGAATCTAACAATTAAAATGGATTCAGCTTGGTGCGTGAGTAGCACAGGACAACAGAGGCAGTGATTTTCTCAGCCTCGTTGCGCAAGGGCTCTGTGGGGTCTGTGCAGGCCACTCGCACTGAAAGCAACCAATCTGGGAAAGGCAAACGGCTCACTTCTAGGAGCTCAGTAAGGTAGCTTGCTGTAGGATTGCAAATTTTTGCAGTGCTTTTTCCAGAAGCTTACATCAGACTATAGACTTTCCTACTGAACATCCTCTTGCCAGAATCGGCGGGCTGATCCGCCAGTTTTCAGCAGTCAGCTTTGCTGCGAGGTCTCGGGACATCAGGCAGTACCGCGCTTGCCTGAGCCTCAGAGAGAAATGCAGCTGTGCACATACTCTTACTCTGAGTGCCCAAGGGGGCATGAACACACCTTACTCCATTTTCACAGGTCAGGCTTTTTTTAAGGCAATGACAGTTCTACCAAAAAGTATCTTTTGAATCTATGGAGAAACCAACATGCAGAGAGCTGTGACAGCTGCAGCAGATACGTGCAAATAATTCCCAGGCTGTGACTTCTGCTAGAGATGTTACGGTATCAAAGTAATTTTCTGAAGAGATTATCTGAGGTCCTTACCTCCCAGTCCATGTAGTCACAAACATCTTCAAAGTTAGTGAGGAGAGACACTGAGCAGAAAAGCCGTGGCAGCTCATCCCTCGTCATTGGGGGGAAACGACTATCTTTAAGGGCACTGTTGAAGACAAAACAGAATTTCAAAGGATTTTTTTTTTTTTTAAGTTCAAGGATCTAATGAGTTAACTCAAAAGTATATTAAGGAAAAAAAATCCTGATGAAATGATGACCAGTTTGATAATCCAGTTGCCAGTGTAACACACTGACCAGCACTCCCAAACATCCCTTAGACATTTGTTTCAGATCGTGGCTGGCCAGTCAGTAGTGTTCTGGGGGTTGTTCCTTCCTGAGCTGATTTTGCTACTACAACAATCTTATTGATAAAGAAATGGAAGGTTTTTTTGAGAAGTTACAAAAACAATAGCTCCTCTACTTGCAATTTAGTAAAACCCTTTAAAAAAATATAAAACAAAGTGGTGGTGGGGGAAATTCAGCAACCATCAAACATGTAATAATCAAACTGTAGAATGTCATTATTCCTTTAAAAAATATAAACCCACACTAGCAGAATATTCTCCAAAAAGAATAATATTCAGACTTACTGGGAAAGGCAAATATAAAGAAGTAAAAACATCCAAGGGCTCTACAGCCCTGTAAACCTGCAGGACTCAAAGATGTTCTACAAAGCCAAAGCAATCGTTAGTAACAGGGAAGCTTGAAACAGCTGAACTAGTCCTCGGGTTAATGTACCATTCTATAGGCAAACACACACCTAATGGCGTAAAATCCAATACAGAGGAGCTACCTGTGCACGCCCCAGCACGCCTTGAAAAACAAAGCAGTTAACAGACAGTAAGCACTACCAGGAGTAAGAACATTTGTAAAAGCCTATTTGCATAAGTTTGGTAAAGAACCAGTTAAATTGGAAAAGGGAAGGGTAAATAAAGTGAGTATCGATGTCATTATTTTTATTGTCTTCAGATTTAAAATGTGACACGTATGAATACACATGCTCATCTCCGACAAAAAGCAATCTGCCAGCTCAGCTTTTTGATGAGTAACAAGAACTTAAGAGACCTACTAAAGTACTATCAAGTTCTTCCCATGTCTCATTGTTTCACCTACCAATTAGATCATTCTGATTCGGTTTACCTGGCATACACTAGTACTCAAATCCTGGGCAGATTCCACTCACTGAGGATCTGTTGCACTGGGATGAGATGAGATGAGATGAGAAGCCATCCTTAACTGAACACACTCCAAGTTGTACAAACATCATACAACACATGTAGGCCACATCTCAGCCATCCTGCTGATACTGAGTTAATTTGAGAAAAGCTGGACAAATCATAACAAGTTTGAATATTGCTAAAAAGCTGAGAGGTGGAATCTTCCTGCGAACGTGGTGGAAGCTGAAAGGCACACAAAAGCCTCAGGCAGGTATTTACAGTGACTTAGTTCAGGTTTAGTGAAAGCAGAGCAATGCAGTAAACCTTGCGTGCTTATTAGCAAGCTTAGCCCGCTAATTCCATTACTGAGAGTGGCACAAATGCCTTGCTTTCACATAACTACCTCACGACACCCAGAATACTGATTATGAAATGACAGCACCATTTCAACTACACTCAGTTCCTCCAGAACTGCCAGGGCTATTCTTCCTCAACAGCCTGCTGAAATATTGCCCCTCAGCACCTTCGTGACTCCACACTTCTGTGCACATAACCTGCACTAGCAACTCATGCTGTGAACATGACTGAGGTACAGAATACTGCTGCTTTTCTGATCTGCCTTTCCCCATCTCCAGACCCCATATTAGGATCTGTTGTCTTTCAAAACAGCTTTGTCTCTGTTCTTAGGTAAGTAAACCCAAAATTTACCTGGAAAATCTGAGTTTACAAGTGATCAGCAATGGGAACAAAACATACTGAAGGGAGATGCCAACAAAAAGCATTTATTTGTACTGATTAGCTACATGTGAAGTATTATAACATCTGCTAATGCAAGGTTTATCAAACCAAAATAATCCAGCAATTGCATCAGGTGCCAGTTTTAGAAGAGCTCATTTAAAACTTAATAACCCTGCCCTCATGAGTTTGGCCTAGGATCTTCTACTTTAAAAGATGACCATTTCCTAATTTTAAATGCTGTGTATCGGTCACCTTCTCAATCACTCCTTTATTGCTGCCATGGCTGAAACTCTGACATAAGTTCCAGACACCTTCTGAAAGCCCAAGAGCAGCTTCGTATCACATCTCCACAGATTAACAGTTTTCATTTCACATTTCCGCACGCTTGGTTAGCGGCAGACATACATCAGAGATGCTTCCCTTCAGACTTCAGCCATTACCCTTAAATCCTAACTTGCTCTCTGTGGGCTGTGACTAAATCACCATCTACTGACTGCACTGGTAATGTCAGGAAAACAGGCGGATGGCATCACATCTAGCTGCCCACAGGGCACCACACTGAAGCTCTCAATGGTTCACAGGCTGGAGTCACGCTTAGACACGTCAGTGGATCTCAATGCTTACACAGGATAAAAACCTCACGTGAGCTTCTTCCGTTGTTCCTGTTCTGGGAGGAAAGCTATCTGTGTCTAGAGGAAGCAGTTCAGCACTTGGCATAGGCTTCAGACACTACAGAGATGGAGGGGTGTGAATTCAGACCTCTGCCTCGCTTGCCGTATCCGCACACCTCTTGGCAACCAACTTTAAGCAAGCACAAAATACGGACAAGCTAACAAACAGCATTCCTCCAGAGCTGGGCACTGGTCAGGGCAGAGTCACTGTCTATCTGCATGTCTGCACTCCTGGCTGGCAGAGGAGGCTTTGCTCTGTTTGATGGCAGCATTATTTTTGCAGTATTAGAAGGTGATTTTACAGTCTTACCCAATGCTATATTGTTCTGTCTGTCTGTTGTTAGGGCAAAAGGATTCTTGTGGGACAAAACCCGACATAGGAGATACCAGGTTTAAAAAAAAAACCAATTCAATCCACTATTTTTCATCTAAACTTCGAATGAACAAAGGGTAAGTGAAGATAATAAGTTGAAAAAATTAGGCAGACCTTAAAACTACTTTTAAAGGAAAAAGCTCTCTAGCCATATCTTCCTAATTCCTCAGCACCCAGAAATAAAACACCCATACTACTGCTGCCCTGGGAGAGAAGAGATGAAAAGCAGCAGTGCCAAGCGAGGGCAACACCAGTTGGCCAATACAAGGACATAATTTTTTCCACACAGAGTTCTGCTCCACGTTGAAAGTGAAGCAAAGTTAAAATTGAATGCTGTTCAAAGGAAATTATTTTTAGGCACAAAATGCTTGCATGCACTCACTCCTGGGTGTCCTACTAAGATCAAGAAATTGCAAGTCAAGAAGGAAACAAAACAGTTAGCTAACTACCATTTTTTTCTTCAGCTGAGCCCCATTATACAAACCTCAGCTTCCTTAAAATGAAGCTGCTTTGGCCATAAGCTCTACAGAAATGTATTTTGAGTTACTGTGACAAACAGCACAAAGTTTAGCAAAAGATAACAGTAAGGTTCACACTCCTTAAGACTACACCTTGATTTTGTAAAATACCATCAGAATACTCTTAGAATCATCTGACATAACAGTATGAGCAGGTAAAAGAAAATGCAATATATCCTTGTGTTGTCCAGCTGTATTTTCTGTAGGCTATAAAAATGCTTTAAGAAAAAAGTCAGTTTCAGTCTTTAAGAACCTCTGGCTCTTAAATTTAACCTGGCAGATGGGTAACAAAACAGGACACAAAGCAGGGAAATATGAAATAGTAACAGAGCCACACACTGCTCGGTATTAATGTGAAAGGAACCTTTAAAAAGGTTTGATAGCATAGAAGAAATATATAAGAAATACATAGTAAAGGAGGATTTAGGTGCAGATGAATGAAGGTATGAGATAAATTCTCAGTATTTTATTGTCAGTTGATGACAATTATTAACAAAAAGGTTTCCCAGTAATCCTGTTTCTGGGCGAGTCGCAGCCACAGCCCCAAACTGCAGAGAGACTTTGGCAAAACTGGATACAATTTTGTATGTTACTGGAAATTACTTTGGGGGCTCAAACATGACACAGGGGAAGGAGATGCAAAGGAAACTGTCAAACCCTGGGCAATATCTACAGAACAGTCACTTTTGCAGGCAGTGTAAAGGAGGCAGAGACATGAAGTGACTCATGCCATTTGTGAGGCTTGCACAGTGAGTCAGTGACAGAATCAAGAATAGGATCCAAAATCCCTCAACTCCTAAAAACCTACTTTTTGTGACAGCCTCTCTTTCACAATCTGCTCAGCATACCACGTAGGCTTGTAGCTCCCGGAAGAGTAATCAAAACAGAACCAATAAGTTTATCGTTTTAATCCAATTTTTAAATGTAAATTTCCCATAACTTTCTCAGTTTGCTCTGCTACAGTCACTTTCCTCTTAACCAGCTTCTGACATCAAACACAGCTACATCATCAAACCATAATTTTTGGCATCTAAACAATTCTTCAAATACTATCAGTAGAGTTATGAAAAACAGATGAAAGATCTCATTTTACAAGCTATTATCCTCTTCTGATAAGCAGCACGTTGGCAGTCCTTTTGGATGGCAGGCAGGGAGCTGAAAATCTCTGCTTCGAGAAGCCCCTTTCCTTTAGCCCAGGAAGTTTAATGCTGAGATCCTGGACTCTCACCTGCTTAGAAGAAGTACCTTAGAAAATGCATTTCACAAAGAAATGGCCTTATGTCAACAAACCAAACCCAAAGGACCTAGATATTGTTCTTCAATTAATTCAAAATATCCTGAAACCAAGCGTCGGACTCACTGGATTTGAGATAGCAGCAAAGAGAGACACTTAGCATCAGGGCTTCAGGAAAAAAATATGATGATATTTACT
Source organism: Heliornis fulica (assembly GCA_013399135.1). NCBI lineage: Eukaryota > Metazoa > Chordata > Aves > Gruiformes > Heliornithidae > Heliornis > Heliornis fulica. The sequence continues at coordinate 626,675 of VXBZ01001812.1, read as the reverse complement.
GTTTGTTCCATTGCTGGGTTGCTGATCAGGGAAGCTAGTTAAGATTTTTACTTTTTCATTCAGTAACTTCCCCAGGAAGAAATTAAGGAACACTTAAGCAGATTGCCAGTATTTTCCTAATGAAAACCAGCCACCATAACTCAGTTTGGCAGAGACCAGAAAAGAACAGCAGTTTCCAAGTCACGATTCACAATTAATTTTTAAGCCAGAAAACAGGGCAGAGTGTGCTCTTCTTCAGAAAGTGAAAACGTTATGAATAAAACTCCCAGCTCTCAGGGTAAGAGATCAGACAGCCTAACACAACCCACATGACAGGCTTCTAACAACGGTTATTTGGGAGCAGCAGAGTTTTGCAAACTCTTTGATTTCAAGGACTGATTTACATACATCACCAAACCACTTGAATGCAAGGAAGAATTTATTTATATTTCCCTTTTTTTAAAAAAATTTTTTTTTTTGGTCAGACTGGAAAAATTTCCAGGAAAGAAAACAACTGGGAATGACGTGTTTTTCCTGAACCCTCCCTTACATTTGGGAGACAGAAAGGGAAAGAACAACACTGAGACTTCCTGCACATTATGTTACTAAGTGGCCGTCAAGAGGTGAAAAAAGAAATCACACTTGGTGACATTTGGCACGGAAATACTGCTGTGAAGTTCTCAGACTCTTTCATTAGCACTGTGCAGCAGGTAATGGCAACAGTGCTTCACGTAGGAGAAATTAAGTATTCAATTGGCACTTTGGGGCTTTGATTTTTTCCTAAACCCCACAAAAATGGAGAATGCCAGAAAGCATGTCTCCCAGTGTCTGCCTGAATTCAGAGATGCAGTGTAATAGGAAGAAGGAATACCCTGATACTCTTCAGAGAGTTATTCTAGCTTTGAAGAGAATACCACTCCTCTAAAAGACAGCTCAGCTGGTGTAGTTGAAGGACACAAGACAAAGCCAGCAAACACATCTGGCTGGTTTGAGTTTACCAAGAGTCCTTCAACATTTTTGTTTGCCTTTTTTTTTTTAATTCAAAAAAACAACTATACAAAGTTGGACAACATCAGACTCCTTGCAGACAGCATACAATGCTCTAGAAGATGTTAATATAGTGCACTGATTTAAAAAAAGAAATACACAATACCTGTTAAGAGCAGACCTCTGACTTTACAGTGTTCTATTTCAAACATTTTCCTAAGATAACACTTCTGTTTGCTCACAATATCCTGAAGGACAAACCAATATACCAAGTTTTTATTACCACTTTCAAATTGCTGAGTGACAAGGAAGAAAAAACCTCTGGGCAAAGGAACAACCAGCTCCCAAAGAGAGAGAAACCATTAACTGCTCACTTTAACAGCTTCCTGAGCTCCTCTCCCACTCAAGACAGCGGTGACAACGCGGACAAGAACAACTACATTTCAAAGCTGCTTTTTTATTATTTTTTTTCCTCTTTTTGAATTCAGATGTCAGAAGATCTAAATCTTCATCTTTAGGGAGTTTGCTAAAGTCAAGACACCTAAACTTCCTGGTTGGCAAGATTATTCAGCTAAGGCTTGTTGTCTTAGAAGAAGGGAAAAGAACAAGGGCAGAAATATATGCTGCAGCTTCCCGCGGGATAATTCATGTCTTTGCACACGGGACACTGCTGGACATGGAGACATCCAGCCCTGGTACACGTCAGTATTTGTGTGGGGCCAGGCATGTCAAAGGGGCACATGCTCAGGGACAGTGCTTGTTGCTGATGATGGCAGACCCATCAAAACCTTAATCATGGAGCTACTTTCAAGAAGATTACAGGAAAAAAAAGAAATTATTACATGGTTAGAGTTAATAAAGGCTGTACTAAAGGTGGTAGGTGTTTATGGAGTTGTAATTTTATTTTGTCAATACTGCATCACCTGAACCAGAAATTCTTGAAAGATACAGTTATAAAAGATTAGTCTAATAAATGAGGGGGGGAAATAAATAATGTATTTTTGTTCAGAATACTCCTGATATCTGAGCAGAGACAAGTAGGATACACTACACTGCTTCCCCAGCACTGCTTCCTTCAGTCATACCTGAAGTATTTCTCACCACCTGTTCCTCGTGCTACACGAACCCACTGATTCTCCATTTGTGCAGCAGCAGTTCCATTAGGCAGAGTGAATACAACACTAAGGCATCACAGCATGTAGGCACAGGGTTACAAGAAAACTTAGTTTTCTTTAATTCATACTGAATTTGATATTGACTGTAGTCAGAAAATTATTTAAAGCTTCAATTATATTCTTAATGTTTTTGTATGTGCACACATGTGTATATGCCACCCATACACACACAATTTAAACACAAACCATACGGGGAATGCAAGGTTCTAGGATCTTGGGTTTTTTTTTCTAGGAACAATTAAAATTTCCAGACAAATCCTTATTTTAATCTTGATTTCTTACTCTTCATGGTACATGCACACATGGGAGGACCACCATGGTCTGGGATGCTTCTCAGTGCCTCTGCAGTCAATGTGAGTAGCTGATAAGGGAGAGCTATTGAACACGTGTAACAACCATGGTCTGAAACTCCTGGAATTTCAACTACTGCTAGTTTTTCAGGTGGGTCTGTTGTCAGTCTTACATAAGTACCAGATGGAAATGGTCGAATCCTCAAATGTTCACCATTAGAAAATTTCTTGTAAGAAAAGAACGGTCATAACCACAGCTGAAAAGCCAAGGCTTCCATAAAAAGTGCAGCTTTTTAGAAGGTGAAAAAGGAATAAAGATGTTTTTTCTACTGCTCTGACAATTACCCAGGGAAATTTTCCACAACATTATGGAATCCTCCAAATAAACCCTGTTCATAATTATGTCACAAGAATGTTACAATGTGTAGGCATCATGTCCGAAATTCATTTCACTCACTGCTATCATGTGTCAAGGAAACAAAGGCGGCATGTATGGAGAGGTCCTTTAAAGATTAGAACTCTGTGTATGTGCTGTTATGGTATTCAAATGGAAAAGCATGATCACAAATGTTACAGCTCCTGCAATCTGCTCTCATCAGAAAATATAGTGCAATCAGAACTTAAAAAAAAAAAGTCCACAAGTCATATCCTAGTGTCCCTATTACATCAGTAAGAAACAAGTTTCTGTGGCTTTAACTTCCTTACTGTTTCCTGAAGCTAGAAATCTCACACTATATTGTATTTTAGTGCTAAAGGACTTGCTATTCTCCTTGAGAGTGAAGAAAGGGCAAACAAGTTCAAGACCTCATTTTTCTTATACTGCAGGGCATGGGGGATCATGTTGTATTACTATACTACATGCCCTATTACACTGAAAAGTAATTCTTCATATAACCTCATAAAGATGCAACAGCACCTCAGTACCAGTTCAGAGGTATGCCTTCACACAGGTACAGAATTGGGAATTTTAGTTCTTCACTTACAGGTCAGTAAGTGAGAGGTACAGCTCATAGCAAACAGCAACACAAAGTGTGGAGTTACTGCCTGTCTGCCCAGGAGCAGCAAAAAAACCCCAAAGCTGGAACTGGTCCGTCCATACACTCTGTACTGCTGGAAGGGAACAAAGCCAGTTCAGAATATCCATGCAAACCAGTTGTCTGTACTGGAACTGCTCAGCACAGACCCTGAACAGGCTGGGGGAGCCCAAGGGAAACAGCTAGCTGTATGCAGCCATTTCCTCATAGGTGGGGCAGCTGCTTTTCTGCCTTTCCCTGCATCTACCACCACGCTGGGATAAATGAGGACAATAGCATTCAAAAAGACAACTTCGGTGTCACACTCATGCAAGCATTCTGGAAGCTGAAAGGTGTCCATTGCCATGGAAATGTCCTGATTTGATACTTAAAAAGCAAGTCCACAGCACTTAAAACAATCTCACACCGTAACAGTAAGCTCATCACAGCTATTCCAGATGCTTATTTAAAAACTGAGTAACAAAACTGACCAGGGTTTGGTGTGTGGGCTTTTGTTTGGTGAACACCCGATAACAGACTAGTCAGAAAGCTCTAATTGAGCTCCAACTGGACTAAATTATAATGTCACTAAAAGGCTGTCCAGCAGATGGCAAAGTTTAGATAATTAACAAAAAACGAACTGCTCAATTACATTTAGAGCTGTACAGCTTGAGCAACGCTAACCACTCAAATCCCTCTAAGCATAAAAAGAAGTCTCTAGAATTCTTTACATTTCTAGCAAAGTCCCCCAATATTGACCTGAAATTACTGATTCACCTCAAAACAGATCCTGAAGTCAAAGACTAAAATTTTTCAGGTCACCTTATTGCTGACTTCAACCCTCATTTCAGGCACAAAACATTACTCTCATTCAAGTAATAAGTTTTTAAAAAGTACAGGCTAACATGAAATGTTTTTAATTCTTTATGAACTTTAAAAAGCCTCATCTCAAGCACATATGGAAAAATGTTCCTAAATGCCTCAGCAATGAACTATATATAAATACATAACGTAATTTGAACATTTACATGTTTGATTTCCTGCAGCTTGTAAAAAAGGGTTTATTTTTATTATAGTTACTGTTGAAAGTCTGGAACAAGAGACTATTTGATTTTCTCAATATTCCCTCTGTCACCATAAATACTATAAACTATTTTTATATAAAAATATGGTGCAGTTGAATTATTACTGTCAATATAATTCACTTCAAAACCAACTAAGACAGTAAATGGCAGGGATAGACTTTTACAGTTAAACGCAGTTTTGATACCATTTGTCACAAATATAGAAGTTATGTTTTATTGTCAGGTCTTTCAAACCACAATGAGGGATAAATTAAATATATAAAATCAGGCTAAGAATAAGGAAAGCAAAAGGTGTGGTGGAAGAGGCAGTAAATGGAGAAGGGAAAAGTTCATATTCACCTTTTCAGGTATTGGATTAAATGTTCCATGGAAAATTAACACACCAAAATGCTCTGAAATACGAAGGTATTGATGAGTAGAGTCTGATAAATGAAAAGTGACTGAATCCAGTCTTAAAATTCTTGAACAAGTATATGAGGTGAGAATAACCCTGGGTTCGCACTGACGTCCAAACTGGAGTATGATAACTATAAAGCAGGGCACCAAATATCATCCTGGCTTCTTTCCCAAGATCTGCATTTCATCAGCAGATACTGCTACTCAACTTGGATTATGTTTAAACCAGCTGCTCTTTATCTAAGAGCAATCTCTTACACATCCCAAGAGTACATCTGCAAAGTGATACAAATCTGAGTGCCATCAGTGTAAAGGCTGGTATATGAGCTCATGGCATCTTAGTGGTGCTGGTTTTGTTTTTTTTTAAACTACATTCAAAAAAACACTTTTAGACACGTCGCTAACATGAAGACATCCAGAATACAGATATGAGATCACTGCATCAGGACAAAACATAATTCCTTATTTAAGACAACAAACAAGGCTTTCCACATTTTTTATGGTAATTTAGTGCATGCATGGTTTTTTTTACTTCATACATGGATCTTATTAAGAGATTAGGTTACCATTGTTCAACATCTTTACAAATTATCAATTAAAAATAGAATGTGTTTTAGATATGTGAACACATTCTATAGAGCTGGAAGATTTGTTTCCTGCGTTTCCTTCCTTCGATCTTCTTCCACACCCAAGCAAGTTGTCTGTGTGCCACCTTACCCTCCTTACAGCAACTCTGGCACATCCTCTCATGAGGGCGAGTCACCATTTCATCCTTTCATTCCCTCTAGGTTTTGGTCGCAATTCTGTCTATACAGGGTGACACACTCAGTGCTACCCACGACTCAGCCAGCTTGCAGAAATGACTGGATGGTGCACTCACAAATCACCGTATCTGAGGGCAAGATGCCCAAGCAAAACCACCTTTGCAAGTTCAGCTAAACAGTACATTCAGTTCCAAGTCTGCCAGCTGTTGCTCTGTTATGTATTTTCCACTCTAAACCAGGGTTTGAGAAGCAAATATTAAAACAGCTGAAGTGAAATGAAAAGGAAGTTCTGAAAGGTTCAGGTTAAGCTGCATTTGTCTCTAGTCTCAAAACCAGTAACCTAAGTATTCAAGGGATGCATTTAACTCAACAGCATTCTGTATATCTGAAAGGTCTGTTCAGCTATACAGATTATTACAAAACGTGAGTGCTTGACCACAGGATTAGCCAAAATATGAAATTTATGCTTACTAATTAGATATTTTACATAGTATCTTCTCAGAGAAGTGACAAGCCAAATTCTTCTCCCTTTAGAGGCAGCAGTTTTGCCATTCTCTGCAGTAAAGTCTTAAACAATGAAGACTCTGCTCTGTTCTCACATTAACCTGGCCTTCAACTACCACAAACACCGTACACTGCTCCATATGTTTAACTGAGGGATAGCAAGATACTCAGTGCTAAAGAGGATACAGCATGGACACAGAAAAAATGGTTTATTGGTAATAATACACATTAGAGCTACAATCCAACACATCTATCCAAAATGCTTAATAAGCAGATGCTTTAAGCAGAATAAAATGCTTTAAGCAGAAACAGGTTTCATGACATTTCTAAAAAGGAATTTAAAAAATGTTTCAGCTTCAGAACATCAGGAACACTTCAGTCACACACAGTTCTGTGGAACTGTACCTAACAGCTCCTGGAAACCTCCATGCTTCAAACAACAGCAGCAACAAAAAGTCATGTATTGTGGACTTCCACAACCCCAAAAGGGGTTTCCTGAGCAAGAAAACAGAAAGTCACCCTTTCAGTAACTGAAAAGGCAGCACACACAAAGAGGGGGCTGCTCTAAGGAATGAAGCTGCATGCAGGGCAGAGGCCTCTCCAGACAAAGCCCAGCTGCTGCTCTTTGCAATGAGGGATTAGCAGTCTAGGTCAAAGGAAAAAAAAAAAAAGCCTCTCTGTAGCTAAGTGAGCAAACTGCAGAATGCATCCTCAGCACAGACGAGAAAGGGCCATCTAACCAGCTTGCAAATTGTGTAGATGCTTCTGGGAACAGAAACAAAACCAGCATCAATTTCTTGACAGAACACGTAAAAGTATTTCTGGTGAAAAGCAGAAATGCCCCATCAGAGGACTGAGGTTGCAGAGACCTTTCAGTATTTTAAAATTACATTTCACCTTCTTTGTTTTCATATACACAACAAGCACTTTTTCTTGACAGCAAAATCAACATGCTATCTGTGGGGCTTTAACAATAGCATCTGGAAGTCCCTGTCCTAGAGACAGCAGAAGCAGCTCTTTAAACTGTTTTCCACACAACCCAAAGCTGTTAAAAGCATACATATTCACACAGAATTATTTTTTTAAATGCAGACATTTAGCTCTCTTTCAACCTTCATGCAGTTGAGTCTGAATGTATTTTGGCTTTAATAATTTTTTTACTTTACGTTGACACTTCAGTTGAATGGGATATAAACCAGTAATTGAAGAATTACTTAACCTTCTTATTGCATACTAAATATATTTTCATTCTAAGTCATTTGCTATAGCAACTTTTCTCATAGAGGAAAGAATGAATAGCCTTCTAAACTGAGAAATACTGTTTAAATGTACCAGTGTGAATGTATTTCTAATCTGGCTTGTGTTTATGAATAAAACACTGAAAACGTTACTGGCAATTAGGCTAGTATTTAAAGTGGAGAATTAACAGTGTGTTGCAGGTAGTGTGGGACCTATTTCAGCTCGTGGTATTACAGAAGTGTAAGTCGTTAAAATTACCTGAACTAGAAATATCAAACTAAGTAGCACTGTTCAAAAAAACCTAGAGCTTTTCTTTTTTTTCTTTTCCTCTGTCAAACAAAGTTCAAACAAAATAAAATTTACTCAAATGAAAAACTCAGAAGGAATGAAAAAAGTCCAATGTTATTCACTTCAGCTTTCACACTTCCTTGCTGGTGAAAGTTTGAAATACCTGATTTCATATACTGACCTACAAAACTACTAGTAGTTGCCCTTTTCAGTGAAGCTGGGGTTGCAGATTTTGACAGATGGAGCCATTCCCAAGAGCTGTGCTCAGGCTCATCAGAGCACTCCTTAACATCTGTACAAGTTCCCCAAGTTCTTGTGGGAGTTACTGTACTTCTCCAGCCAGAGAGACTGTTTGCCTTACTACTGACTCTTAATTACAAGCAATCTGTGTTAAGAAAAAAAAAATTAAATTCTGGCATTGGAGCAGCAAATCTAAATTTAAGCATGACATAACAGACTTTGTAGCCTTTATGTTTTATTTATAACACAGGTGCATGTCACCATTCCCCTCACGCAATATCCTTGCTTTAATACTTGAGCATTATCAGTCCTACTGAAATTGGTATTGATGGACAAAAAAACCTATCCTCCACCATGGCTAAAAAACTATTCTATGTGTTAATTAGAACTATGTTTTAATTAAAAGTTTTAATTAAAAGGTTTGAAAATACACACAGAATTAAGAATCTGGGAGTTTAGAAATATTTTTGGATTCATATCAAATATTTCTAAGGAGCTGCTTATTTACATTCTTTCACAACATTAGATGCTCTGTAACTGTATCCATTCATTCTCATTTACACAGCTAAGAAATCAAAGGACATTTGGTTTCCAAGATAAAAGCTATGACCAATATATACTTCTATGGAATGCATGCAGCACTCCATACACCTTGATGGGGTACAGGAGTAAATGGCAGATTCTGAAAAGTGCATTGAGAATTCACAGAGAAGAGACAAACCCGGAGTGCTTTTTGTCCCTAATATAATAGGTTAGAAAAGCCCCAACTGTTACTTTCAAGTAATTACATATATTACCTCCTAGGTTGTATCAAATGAATAGCAAAAATTCAGTCGTTTGTACATGATTAAACTCAAGACAGGTCAGCTTCCCTGATCACACGCACACGCATCCATAGAGTACACGAGCCGGCACAGTGCAGAGGAGATTCTGCTACAGTTTAGTAAAGCATTTGAATTCTCCTCGCTTTGGTCTACGGAGAATGGTAAATTAAGTTTCCACAGCTTCAAGATCTTTGTGTTAAAGTGAACAGAGGTAACAAGGGCTTTTGGAGCCTGGTCCCCTCCACCCGGTTCGTGCTATTTCTTCTTTATACAGTCTTAAAAGGAAGCATCAGAAAACACCTAAACGGAGGAGGTGCTGACAGACTGAAAACTTTAATTGAGACTCCTTTCCCACAGTGCCTCCCACACAAAGCTGCAGAGTTTGAACATTTTAACAGCTTATAAGCATAGGAGACAATTCTTTTTCCTTTGACCTCGCTTAATCCCTGATAACTTGTATTAAAACAGTAGATTTCACTAAAAATTAGCTCCTTGAACCAAAGAAAGCTTTTAAGTTCAATACTATTGTGCAAGATATCCAATATACCACTGCTGTACCTCTATTTCCAGCATGCGGGGAAGCAAGGGGCAAACTTATGCTAACACCCTCATTTTTAGCACATATAAGCACTGACCAGTCTGTGCAGTGGGAAGTTTTCTCCACACACACCCCGCTGTCTTAGCAATGAAGTTGTGGGAAATGTCCCTTGCTCTGTTTTAAAAATAAACGCCAACTGCTGAGCTCAAAAAAATCTGTCCCAAAGCAGGTAACTTTTACACCAACTTCTTCCATTCTCTAAGAGTTTTCAAATGTGTAAAACCTTTCTTTAAAATGCAAGTTCTGCAAGACACTCTTCATCGATGCCCATCTCTGCTGTAGAAGTACACAAGGCTATCTTGTGTTCTTCAGCACCGGCCCATATCCCAACATGCCTTTCTAGCTCTTAAAATAATCAACAAGTCACTCAAAATCTCAAATGACAGCAAATTCGATTCTAAAAGATTTATGCAATGTTTTTAAGACATTTTCATCTTCTTGTATGATACTCTTAAAGGAAAAGTTGACCCAATCCCATGGAGTACCAACAACTACCCACAGTAGTAATAGAAGAGAAAGTTATGGCAACATAGAGCTTTGTTAAGAAAACCAGGGCAGACAGTGCCTGTGACTCCACCCTCCCAAATCCTTATGTCAAGTAATATTCAAAGACAAATACAAATCTGACTTTTCAACCAAACTAGTGTTTCAACTCAACTGGAACTCTGTCTTTGAACTTACAGGGTGTGCACCTTTTTCTTAGCATAACAGAAGGAGACTGTGTGGGAAGAAGATGAAAAGCAAGAGCATCGTGGGAAAGACTAGAGTCACAGATGACATGGTTCCTCCCTAAAACTCATCTTGGAAAATCTGAGTAAATGCTGGAAGTCCCCAATTACTCATCCACATTCAATCAAATTTCAGGAATTTATTCAAAATTTATTCAAAATACCACAGATAACATCAACTAACACAAGTTATTTAGTTCAATCATGGCTTTTTCAAAATACGCATTTTATGAGAAGCATATTTTTTAAATTCCCAATTTTCAATGCATGCTTTTTCCTAAAATAACACGATGAAATAAGTATTTTCATTCTGGGCTGTTTCCTTTGTGACTCTAAATGTTGCTGCTGAGACCTCAGACTCATGACGGTCTCAGGAAAAATCCCTCCAAACGTCAATGAGCCCCTTTACACAGATATATAGGCATTTTGTTACCATTTTGAATTCTACAATTCCATTTCTCCCAAATCTCCAGTTACTTTTCATGAACAGAATAAGTTTATTCTGCCAGACAGTAACGCATTCCCCTGTGCCAAAGAATTCATATTCTATAATTCAGTTTTCCCAGCAAAATGGTAGAATGGTTATCAATATTTGATAACCCTGGATTTATTTAAAAAGCTTTGGTAGGGCATCACTACGCACTTCTTTCATAAAGGTAATAAAGTAAGAACTGCCCTTCCATTTACAGTGTTTCCTTTGCTTTCTTTCAGGAAGTGTTGCTAAGGAAACAGACTATCATTTACCATGAGGTCCAAGGGTCTAGCAAGGTTTTTCTCAGGAAAAAATACACGGACAATTACAAAACTGGTATCATCTTTTCTGTTTGTTTAATAACGAGGGAAAAAATTAAAAAGGCAGAATTAATACACATGATATATTCACTAGGGCGTGCTGCTTCTCCCTCCTAAACAACATTATTTTATTTTCATTTCATAATGAAATAAAGAGAAGCATTTAACCCATAAGCAAAGCAAAATTTTGGAGTTTTTCCACTTCTAGAGCCAGCATGGTATTTAGCTTTGCCCTTTGAGGAAAGGCAGCAGACAGTTCTGTTAAGCAACAGTTCCCTGAAATAACGACCTGGCACTATGTGTACAAAATCATTACAGACCTACTTACCAAATCGACTCACACAGAGTAACTAAGCCTGGCTCAATAAATTCAGATTTGCAAACTTCATTTAGAGTTTCTGGTATCGTAGGGTTACATCACAATCTATTTTACTACTAAACAATTAAATTCTGCTATAACAGATCTGAGGATTAATCCAAATCAATGTAGTGTTACTTGTAAAATTAATGTCTGTAATAGTCTCTAATAGCCCAAACAAGAGGTTTGGGCTTAGATGAATTTACATAGAGGAAGAGCTCCAAGTTTCAGTGAAGTTTTATCTCTATACAGATGACACAGCAGGCAAAACAAATGAGGCTGTACAAAATATCTGTATGTTAAAATAATTCTACCTCAGTTTCCTTAGAAGGGAGCAGTCAGAATTTAAAAAAAAACAAACAAGATGGCAATACCTTAAGTTTGTATTTTACCAGGAGCAGTTTTGAAAACAAGAAGGGAGTTCTGAGGCATTGTTAATACCTCTGGAGGTCAACACCACCAATTAAGGTCCCTTGCAACCCAAGTCATTAGACAGACATGTATATATTCATCATATATCTTCTGATTTGTAAAGCAAAGTCTATTGCTGAACCATGTGATTATATTTTGGCCTAGTACTGACTTAAGAGTTCAAGACAATTCCTGTAAAGATCATAATAAAATACTATTAACATAATCTGCCTTTATCTTTACTAAGACTATAAACATCCAAAAGAGCAATGTATGTCTCAGTTTTGAAATGTAATTTACATTTCTACATTTTTAAAGGAGAAAACAGATATTAGTTTTTTATTTTTAAACCCACCACTTGAACAGGCTTCTAAGGCACTTAAGATTAACTTGCATCTTAAAACAGGTTTTTCTAACAGCTTATAGAAAAGCTTTATGCTATCTAATTTTATCTGACTTTATCAGCCCAAAAGAGGTTACATCCCACCTCACTTAAAAAAATAGAGCAACCTGATCAAATTCATGAGTAAAACTAATTTTAGGATCCACCTTCTAAGAAATATAATGTCTAACAGTGCTTGACAGAAATCACCTTCAACACTTCTGCCACCCATTACTAATTTTAATTGAAATGCACTCATTTGTGAAACAATTTCCCCCTCTTCCTTTCCTGCGCTGTACTTTGATCAGGAGCAGAGAATAAACACATGGTCCAGATATGACAAATGTTGAGGACTGAAAAATCAGAATCATAAACAAAGTCCATAAGCAAAAGCAAAAATCACAGCTACCTCTCCAAATGATTCCTACACAAAGGTAAATCAGGTGCAGCACAAGGACAGCAGACCTACAATTTACAGGAGAGTAAAAACGTGAAACAGAACAGGAGCATCTCAACTATTTTGCATTTTGGCAGCTGAGGCGGCTCACAAATCCTGTGACCACAAAATAAAATACTATCTTTAGCTCTTGCACTTTATCTACAAGTTACAAAAGAATATGTTTTACAAATAAGTCTAGTAAGGTTGGTGTAAATTCACCTATTGCCTAGATGTGATCTGTTGTTTCCTTGGTCCCGTTCCCACATTCACTGAAATGGCAGCTCCTTCCTCCCTTCAGAGCAATAACATTACAAGGTTGTAGTGCTCAGACGTATTTCACACATGGCTCAGACACGTGTAAGGTGCAAACACATTACCTATGAGGTTTTCAGCAGTGGAGATTGCTATGAAGTGCTGAAAACCACTTAACCACTCTCTGCTGCTGACTACATTATGAGCAGGATCTGCCTTAGACTGGTCACTGGAAGATGTCCATGTCATGACAACATCCTCAATTACCAATCTTCCAATGAGGTCTGCATACAAATTAGCCAAGAAGTGTTCCTGCAACTTCAAACGTTCTCAGGACCAGAAAGACCTCACTTCGGGCTAAGGGAAAAACACTCAGTACACCGTTTTAAGTGTGAGCTTGGTGCCCCATTTCCTCCCCACCAGGAACATAGGATGCTCTGAAATCCCTCCTCACTGCAGACTGTGTTGGACAGAACCTTGGAGTAAGTCAAAGACATGTCATGACTGCCTGAGGAGACCCAGCTGCCTGCAGCCACATTGCCTCAATAGGTTTTGACCACACATTCACCAATTTTATTATTCAAGCTTAGGGGATTTTAAAGTGGAACCCTCACCAAAAAACTTCACAACTATGTGGGGTCACAAAGGTAAGTGGGAGTTAGGAGTTACACATCCCAGATGGCTATTGCCCTGGCTTCTCACACACTCGATGGGACACACTGGTTGTCCGTGCAACTATCTGGATGCAGAGCTGTGTTACCACAGCTCTCCCCAAGCACCTATTTTCCCCTTGAGAGCTCAGAGGCAGGCAGCAGACACTAGGAATGCCAGTATCACACCTGCTTTTCACAGAAACATACAAATGGAAAGGAAAAAACATGATGCTTCCTGGCTTTAAAGATGATTTTAAGGATACAAGAACAGCATAACACCAGTGAGCTCAGGCTGTCAAGAGTATACTTTGTTCTCAGCAGAGTTTAATTTTGAAAGTGATAGCGTAAGCTTCACTGTGCAATTATCAGACATCTTTCACTGGTGGCCACCAGGTGCAGAGTACTAATAGAATTAAAAAGCTGACTTTCAGCAGTTGTCTACTATAAATCAAAACCCCAAAATAAGACAACCTGCAGAGTGGGCAACACAGGATCAACAATGTGCTCTGAAATATTAGACAAAATGCTATTTGTAGGAATTAATTCAGATTATGACTTCTGTGAACAGGGAAGGTCACAACACAGATGTCAAAGCCACATATATTCCCTGCAACTCTGCAATGCTGCCTGGTACTAAAGGGTTTGGGAAGTTAGTACTGAGTTGTAGGGACTGGTTACAGGGTAGGTTGAACAAATCTATGATCAGTAAATAAGGAACAGGAATTAAACAGTAATAAGCTCAGCTAAACACAAGAGGGAAGCTGCCCTGTCTCCACAAACACCTGCCTGTAGTCTTCAGTAAACAAGACTAACATCAGTATTAATGTCATCAGTTATTCAATATTTTTCAGTTTTACCCCTTTGGTAAGTTTACCAAACTGTAGTCTTGTTACGTTTAATGTGTGGAACGGGTCCATGGTTTTCAAGCTAGATGTCAGAAACAAGGACTAAAACTCTTGAAATTGCTGACATATACAGAGCAGTAGGTGATGCCGCTGGTAGCCAAATACTCAAGTGGAACCTATACTCAAACTCAGTTATGAAAAGGTTGGGTTGCAGGTGTCATTTCTTTCAACCTTGTGTTCCTTATCCCAAGCTTCCCTCTTTGTTTTCATTCTTTGATCAACCACATCCAGGCAGAATGGCTGACAGCAGTCATATTTCTCTCAGGTGGTGTGGCAAGTAGAACACACAACAAAAAGACTGATTACATCATAGAGTCAGTAGAGACAGGCCTATGCTAGTTAAGGAGGGTGGGTTACATGTTGTTTTAAAATTCTAAATCTGCTTTTCAGACATTATGCTAATCTACTTAAGGCTTGGAACTTTCCAACTTTTCTTCACTCTTTTCTGCTATGACAGAAGACTTTGTCATATAACACCTCCTTTATCGGCCTGCTCCCTACTATTTCCCTCCCCAAGTATATATTCTAGACTTGACAGGATAAACCAATGCAGAGTTAAAGATTATACACCTATACTTGTTATATAGGCTAGGCATAAAATAAAACTTGCTGAAATTATATGAGTAGAAAAGTTAAAATAAAAAGAAAAATATTTCATTCAGTATCTCAAGCATGAGAGAGCAGCAGTTTAACACTTCAATGCACAAGTCTTACTGCTGAACAGAATACATGAAAAAGTAATTTATCAACCTGTTGTGAAATTCTGTGGTAACCTGCTTCCAAGTTCAGTGTATTTTCTTGAAGGAGCTGTAAAACACAAGGTATTTTTCATAATCTGGATTGGTGGGATATTCAATCAAACATTCAGTCTAAGGACTATTTTGCCCATGATAAAACTTTTTCATCCTACTATACAATATTCAATACCATAAAACACTTTTGATAGGGTAGATTTGAGTCCAACTAACCTAATAAAATCAATGTTATAAAAATTATAAAAACCACTAAATCAGAATCTGTCTTTTCATAAAGTTCTACAAAATATTTTAATAATACACTTCCTTTCCCCTGTGTTTCATTACTAGAACTGCAGAGAAAACTGAATTAGAACATGTAGATTTTATTAGGAATACAGTGCTAGCATTTTTAACTTTGAGTATTCTCATTCCTCCTCACGACTTGGGCAGATGCATCCAATTAATGATGAATCATTCCACACAAATTTCCTGTTTAGAACATACTGGCAATACCAGCGTAACAACCTACAGAGCTCAAAATGGGGAAGAGAAACTCACTTGGTCACACATCATCATGATGTTTGTTCACAGACCCCAAAAAGGTGTTTTCCAAGTGAGGGGTGCAGGTGTCTCATTAAGGAAATTGTTCACTTTAGATTCCTAGATAAAATATCATTTCTGAAGAAACTACACTACTGTATTCAGATAAAAATGTTTATGCTACATTGTATACAACATACACCTAGAGATCACTACAAGAATTAAGGAAAATTTATTTATCGTGTTAGGAAGCACTACTTGGCATATGTGTAATAAGATCATGTGTTAAGGAAAATGAGGGTGTTCTGTCTGTTAAGGACCACAGCATTTAAGAACAGCTGTTCCTCTGTACTATTTTGCTCACGGGAAGTTGGGCCATGATTCCACAGAAGGTGCTGAAAAAGAGAATTATGAACCACACAAACATCCTGCTCCTGTTTATCCACACCGCATCTCTTGAGTAACTGAAGAAAAGCACCTCCCAGTGTAAAAGTAAAATAAAGATGAAGAGCTGCCTGTAATCTCAATGGGAAATTTTGGTCAAGTTCCACTTTCTGGAGAGTCCATTATCATTCTACCTAATTTGTTGATTAATTTTTGCCTTCCCTGAGAAAGTGGATTTTTCTTTTTCAGGAGTTGTGTCTTCTGCAGAAGCCTATTGGCCACACACCAATGGATCAAGCCGCAATATCCTAGCTACTGATACCTCCTAGGGAGGCCTGTGAAGGTCCAAACTGAAAGTTCACAGATGTTTCAAAAGTGCTTCTGTTATTCCTCAAAGGCTTCCTTAGGAAGCTTGGTTGAAAAGATTAATATCAGGGAGGAAAACAGATCACATGTAACCCTTTCTTTCCTTTTCAAGATAATGATTGGTAGAGAGGAACAACTTTTTTTGTACATTTAAATATGAACCTTACGTTTTAGTGGTCATACCTGAAGGTCTGGGGTGGGATTTTTTTGGTTGGGTGTTGTTTTGTTGTTTGTTTGGTGTTTTTTTTTTAAACAGCAGAAATTATTTTTGGTGCCATAAACATGACAAAGGTTGACAATAAAAGGTAGTAAAATCCAATATACCACTAAATATTTAAAAAAACCCAAACACACACAACTGATAATCTTAAAAAGATATTTCAAAAATAGATTAGTTGCAGTTTCTTTCCTCTCATCTTGAAAATAACTGAACTCTCCTCTGAATAAGCCTAGTATAAACAACCACAGCATGTGGTCATCACTTAAATACCACACAAAGTATTTCAGTTCCCTTTAATCTGCATCATTTTTCATATATTGTGACTTCAGTTTTCAACATTGGGAATCTTACAAGCATTTTTCAAGGTTTGCAAGAGTACAGCACTATTTCAGTTGTGAGAATGGAAAAAAAAACCTATGGGCAAGAAGGACTGCTTTTCTGGCTATCACCTCTGCTGTAGTCTTAGGGGGTAATTTTTCATACAAGCTCATTGTTCTTGATCAGGCACTGTGAAGTGTACACTTAAATGAAACACTCCCCAGTGAAGGGGGCATGTTATTTTTCCTCCCATCCCACTCACAAATGGTTAAGATTTTAAGGCTTTTAATCTTCAACAGAAAAATGCCTTCAAATTTTACTGCAGCCTTCTTCCCATTGAAGATTTTGATTGCTGAGGTTTTAAAAGACACAGTCAGAAACTTTCCAGACCACACAATAAACAAACCAAACACAATAAAGGTAACTAGGTCTTTCAGAACCATAGAAGGACTTCAGGAGATGAGCAGTTGATTTCTTCAAGCTGAGCAGAGAGAAATATGAAATGCACTTCAGCTTGCAACAAACTAGTGAGACATGTAAGAACGAACATATCCCATTTTAATGTTACTTAATAATGGGATTGACAAGGCATTTTAACTGCAGAGAGGAAGATCCTGCCATAGAGAAAAGCCTCAAATCTAAAGTGATCTGAAGGCACCAATTATTTTAAGTGATGACAATTTTAGAGGTCTACACATGCCAGAATGTAGTTTTTTTAAAGCACTATAAACAGCCTATAGTAACTAAGTTGGAAAAATTCCATTGATTCTTTAGAAAATAAACTCTTAGAAAAAACAAGTAGAAAGCTTGCTACTAGCTCTAGTGATAAACTTATTAGTTTTCACTCTATGCAAAGGAAATGGAACAATATTAAGGTGAATGAATTTAGGTGTAGATCAAAAAAATGAAGGATTATGCTGCCAGGGAGTGAAGGATTATCATCACTTACCTCCCTCATCCAGAAGCTTCCCACTCAGGGGCTGGGATGTATCTGAAGAGTAACATGTAATGGAAATTTGTAGTATTAAATTAACTGCAGCTGATTGGAAGTACCTGATGGAGAAGAGGTGAGAATACCTGCTGTTTTAGAAGTGTGAATAGGATAATCCCCAAACCTGACTTTCTGGTCTTCTGCCCTGACATTAACTATTAAGGTTAAAATTTGTCTGAACACTTGGAAAAATCTGTAACAGTAAGTTAAAATAAGCTACTGCAGAGTTGTTTTCCAGACCAATAATATATATATAAAAAAGGCTCAAGTCATGGTTTTTAACTGAAACCATGACACCAGCAGTCAAATAACCAGGCAATATGCTTAGCATCAAAGGGAGATACAAGTTTTCATCGATCAATACAGTGACACAGACAAAAAAAACCCAAAACAGACCAAAGTACACCTACCACCTCCTCAGTAGACTATTTAAATACATAAGGCTACAGAAAACAAAATCTTACCTAGTAAGTGTGTACTCCCTGAGTCCTGAATGCAGGTTCATGGCAGAAAAAGTACCTATGCATCCACGCAATCTTTTATCTCGACCAATCTTCCACGTTACAAACAGTGGGCTGTTTTAGAGAGAGAAAAAGGACATGATCACAGAAGCAATATTGACAGTCAGTGTTCAGCAACAGTGCCCTTCCATTTTGGGCAATGTGGGGGGGGGGAAGGGGGAATCTCTAAAATAACTGTATCTAAGCAGACCATACTATTTAGAAATATCCTTTGCACTTCTTTTGACTGTTCTAGAAATGCTGCTCACGTGATATAACAGAAAATAAAATTACTATCATAGTTAACAGACAGAATGAAACTGCTTGGTAAAAGATGTGGAATGCTCAGTGGCCCTCACTGTTATCCATTAGCTTTCTCCTATGAATGGGTAAAGCCTTGCCTTAGACATCTGCACATACAGAGCCCTTTGCAGAAGGGAAGAAACACCCGTCACACTAGTCACCCCTCGCCCGAACAAAAATATTTTGGTCCTTAACACTGCTGGCAAGAAGCTACCAGAAGTCATTGAAAGAGAAGAAAATTTCAGAACACCCTCAAAACTTAAAGAGCTGTTTGAAGAAAGGATATTTTCCCTGTGAATCTCAAGTTAGTAATTAAGAATCTCAAAACCACCAGGCATGGAGTCAAATCTCTAGTAAGTTGATCATGTCTCAATTATATGAGTATTAACAGTTACAAGAAGACACTTCCCCTATCTAACAACTTCATACCTATCTATATGCTAAGTTGAAAGGAAAGAGACAAACCATACAGCTTTTTGCTGCGGAAGCTTTCCTTGCAGTTCTGGAGTGTTGCATCACAGGCAAGGAACAGAAAACTACACAAGCCTGGGTTTCTCAGGGGAGTGCCCACGGGTCCTGGACACCAGTCCTCCCAGCTCTAACAGATTTCTAATCCTGAGATGAACAGGAGCACGTAGAGATAAAATAATGCATACACAATTATTTTTTATTCCCCCAAAAAGGAGACAGATTGGAATTACACAACAAGAGTGCAATTTCCCTTACTGATAGGCTTAAAAAAATATTTTTAAAAGGCATTTCAGTTAAATGACTCAACACAGACAGGTTCAGATTTCTGCAGAAGCAGCAGCCCCAAACTGCCCCCCACAACTGTAGAGCTCCACTGCCTTTAATCACAGAATGACCAGGGTTGGAAGGGACCTCTGGAGATCATCTAGTCCAACTCCCTGCAAGAGCAGGATCAACTAGAGCAAATCCTGAAGTAAACCTGGCATCAGTTTTTGTGTTAAGCCATAGGCAAAGGAGACAAACACCTATTGTTCTTGATATGGAGACTACAGACACGCACCATCCTTCTGTCAGTGCTAGTTCAGCATCTCTGACATGTGGAGCACCTGCGACCACCACACGTGCACTGAAGGGCACATAATTCATTTCTCTCCAGGCTGTTTCATCAGGTACTGCTCCTCAGCATCCTGCACAGCTGCAAACCAGCATGCTGAATGCACCTTACTTTTCTTCAGAGTCATATCCTATACAGTGTCCTTACTATATAGACCATAGTAATTACTACAAAGATCAGGAAGTCTAAGACAAGGTAGTTGACTTCAAGTTAGCATCTGAGAAGCCAGATTACAAAGCAAACACAAGTACCACATGTGCCTTAAAGAGGGGAGCAGCAGGTCCAGAAGCACACAGTCAAAAATTCACAAAAACTCAAGCTGGCTCTATAAAAAGAAAAAAATCTATTATTATTATCAGCTGCAAATAATGAGTAGATTTACAACACTGCACAGCAAAACCACCTTTGCTAACTATGACTTGTCTGACAACCCATCTGAAGGATCAATAAAAATAAAATCTGCAATTTTATCTGTATTTCAGAAGGCCAGACCTGCCTTTTGAGCTATGCTGAGATTCTTAGAAGATACCAAAAGCTATATTACATGAGCAGATCTCAGGCTGTACAGTACCAATGCAACAGCATCCAGACTTCTCATTACCTTCCAAAACCTGGTGTTACTGCCTGCTGGTAGAGCAATTTCCTCCTTACTTGATTAAACTGGACCAGTTCCCTTCTTTTGGTGACAATAAAGAGGCAGCTGAAATCGTATCTTTCTTTTGGATTTGGATTCCCTTTTATTTCCTTTTTGCCACCCCTCTTTTCTGTTAACTCGTTTGACAAATTGTGAAGAACATAAGCCCGAAGTGATCGTTACCCAACACTCAGCAGACTGCAGGTTATTACACTGCTCTCCATTCACACCAACAAGTGGCATTTTCCTAGCATTTTCAATAAAGGTGTGTCCTGGTTCCCCTAACCGACAGCAACAAAATCATGAGCTCCCAATGTCACGGAAGACGCTCTCCCCTTGCATGGAAACAAGCCTGAATAAGATTCAAATTGGACTTCAGGATTATTCTCTTGACCTTTATCTTTGGATTATGAGATTTATTAGCTGTAATACACTTAGTGGAGGGCTATAATTCAGGGAAACATATAAGCATTTGCTTTCTTGTCAAAATAGAACTCCTAGGACACAGCATCAGTGCTGCTGTAAAAGCAAAATAGAAGAGAACGTCCAGAGACCATCACTGAATGTCAAATAGATTACTGAAACATTTGCTGTGCTTTGAAGGTCCTTCTCAATGAGTACCAACAGAGAAAGTAAAGGTTATATACGTGGGGGTTTTTTGTACTAGTGGTAGCAGCAGTATAAACATAGAGTTCAGACTAAATTTAAACCTCTATCCATTGGGTAAACAAACCACCAGCAGTAGCCATACATGCTATACATGAGAAAATCAGACTAAAGATATTTTTCCAACCTTTCAACTTCTGCATTCCATCACACTTTGCTTCCTTGTTCCCCTGGAACCACTAAACATATCAGCACATTATATGCCAGAAGATACAAGCCAACTGAACAGCATTACTTTCCTTAACTACCATCACAGATGTCTTCAAAGTGTAATGTAGCAAAGGTTCAGAGCAGTCTGTGACCCAAAAGAATTCTAACTCTTAAGATTCAAGAAGTAAGGCTGAAAGGTACATTCAGGATGTTCCTGCTTTTGGTCCATGTTCTCCATCTTAAAAATTACTAGAGCTAATGGGAACAAAAGTTCCAAAGTAGAAAATCATAAGGTTGCCTCAAAACCTCACTAAAGTTCAGGCCTCTGGAAACGCTCTGATTTCCTGCTGAAATGTTTTCCCAGTCAGCCTGGACCAAGCTATTCTTGCGTCAACATTGTCCTCCAGTTTAAATAGTTCTCTTCCCTTTCTGGTTATTATTCCCCAAAGTATTTATATAAAGAATTTGTAAGTTGCCTCAGACTTCACTTTGCTGAGCTAAATGGGTTGTGTTCAGTTTCCTCTCAGAGGGGATCTTTTCCATTCTGACCACCACAGCTCTTCTCTACACATTTTTCTAGTCTAAAAACCCCCTTCTTGGACATCAACATCCAGAACTGTACACAGAATTACAGCAGAGGGGCCCACACCTTAACACTTCCAAGTGTTAAGGTGTGGGACAAGACACTTAGAGAAGAATTTTTTTCTTTCTACAGATATTCTTTGGACTTTTATGGACACCTTTGGTTTCAGCTGTTTGTCTATTTTCTCCAAACCTGCAGTGTTTTTCTGGTGTTTTAAAACCAGTAATAACCCACAGAAAAACCTTGATTCAGATCTGAAATTTGCATTTAAGTGCCAAACTCCACAGATATTTACTTAGTTGTTTCTAATGTCAGTATGTATATTTTCAACATCAAATGTACCTATATAAATAAAAAGGAGGAATTTTTTGAGCAACACATTGTTAGACCTAAAATGAAAATTTGCACCTCCAGACACTTCAAAGAAAAATCTTCAGTAAAAAGCAGAAGAGGAGGCAGATGGGATGCTAGGAGTCCATTTTATCCAATGACATACAGCAAGGATACTCACTGCATGCTGGAGACCCAAGTTCTCTTTTTGCCTAATGATGTTTGAACCCACATATCCCACAAGAGTGGGAGGGCAAATTGAGGTGGAGTGAGTTCACCTGACTCTGGATCCTTCTAGATGAAAGCTGGAGTTTTTGGTTATTACTTGTTGGTTTAAAAAATAATTAAAAGTGAAAAAGGATAGAAAAATAAATCGCAAAACCAGATGTTCCATTTCTCTGGGAGGGCTCTAACAATCAGCTTCAAGTAGTTCCCCTACTCAATTTAGCATGAAGCATCTTATTAAAAAAATCAAAACAGCTCCAAGCTAGGGAGTGAGCTGTCCTGAACCAAGAGTCTTGAAAATTTTCTTGTCTGAAGGGTAACCCAGTTTCTTCTAATGGTACCACTAACCTCCACCACAGTGTGATGATGATGTTGCTAATAGGAATGATGCAGAACACCTGAATATGCAGTAGCTGTAAGTGGGCAGATGTTTCAAAATGTTCAGAAGCAACCAAACTCAGACCCTCAGAAGCATCTGTAAATATCTCCCTCATTCTTCCTTCATAAGGGTCTGTATTTTCTGATTTTTTTGGGGGTGGGGGGTGTTTTTTTAATGAGTCAGACACTGAAAAAAATATTCCCATCTGAAACTATTCACAGGTGCCACAGCAAATTCACACATGACCTGGAGACCATAAACTTTTCACTCAGGCATTACTAATTTACTATTCATTGCAAAGTCTTGCCCAGCTCTAATCTAAACAGCAGGCAACTGCTTCAGCTGTTTGCTATAAAGGTTGTCAGGCACCACTCCACAAAAATCAGCTGATCATGTACTGTTTTCCCTACTTTTAGTTGCAAAACTGAATTAACGCTTGCAACACAGTAAGAGTTTAATATTACTTCCTTATATACAATTGCTGTCTTCTTGACAGACTGCTGAAATACAGGCATGTATCCAACACCCTACAAGCTGACCTTAAAGGCTAGCCAGAAAATGTGTGGCTGAAGCACAGGAGCACGGGTCACCCGATCAGAGTTCTGTCCCATGTGTTACTTCAGCTACTATTACACTATTTTCATTAATGAAGAAACTAGGACAGCCCTGTACTTCACCTGAGCATTAATCTGTTACAACCTCTGGAGAACTGAAGCGCTTCACACAAAAGTCCCAAGGTATAAGCCTACCTTAACACTAAAAATATCAAAACAGTCTCTTAAATCATGCTTACCAACACTTTAAGAACATATCTTACCAATATTTTACAACTAAAATCACCTAGACCTGCTCGCTTTATGTTACTGAAAATATTTAGACTGAAAGCAAAAGCGTGGAAGCTATTTTAGTCATCTGTTGGCTATCACAGTAAGAGTCAGCATGCCAGTAACTTATACTGACACTGTTAAAGACACCCTCTTTTAATATAAAGCAGCACTGGATACACACAGTCTTTTATTTACCAATATGTTTAATAAAAATGTCAAGGCATTCTTTAAGTTGGGATGTGGGGGAGAAGGCCAGTTGTGTAAATATGCTGGTCTTCTGAAATCATCAGAAGCAGCAAGAAAAGTTTTTCTTCCTTGGCATGGATAAGGAGAAAAAGAAAGGTGAGGAAGGTAGGAAGAACAGGGGAAAAGAGGTATAATCGACCAAGAATGTTTCTGTTTTATAAAAGATGAGGGAGAAATTTTTTGGTTTCACCTGAAGATTTCTAAATAATAAAAAAAACTTCTAGGATTTTGAAGTGAAAAGGATTAAACCTCATAAACTGAGCAGTGAAGCTGTATTTAGACATTCTAATTACAGTTATTTAACCTACCATCTTTTATAACCAGAAAAGGGAAGAAAGCTTCTGCAACCCTAATGTTACCTGACACCCAGAGCTGTAGGATCAGACACTCTGACAAGTCAGCACACTCATCCCTTTGTAAGACCAGACCGCTTCCACTTCAGTTCTGAGGATTTCCAAGCTACCACACACCCAGAAGCCTCTCTAAACAAGCAAAGTTGCAACGGCAGTGCTTCTCTTTCTTTCTGTTTTACACAAGGGTACAAGCTATTGTTCCTAAATTCTAGAAATTTTAACATTTATATTTTTCAACATCAACTTAGCCAATCTTATTTAGGATCATGCTACACCTTCAAATAATGCTAAACCCTCAGATAATACTGTTTCAAACTAGAAGGATCTGGAGAGAGAAATTACAGTTTATCATTAGAGCAGTACACTGTGACCCTTTGCCTGAGCAAGGCCAACCTTATTCAGAATCACAGGACGCAGCATCCCTGCTAACTGATAGACTTAAACTTTGTTATACTGCAGTCTGTGGCATTTCCAGATGTCACAACCCAGTGAGCTAATTCACATTACTCAATATAAGAGAATTCAGCTTAGTAATGAGGGAGGCGGGAACATGTACACTGATAGCTTTATCAGGGGCATCTGTACATACACTCCGAGATACAGGAGAGGCACGTCTGTTTACAGTACCTATTTGTGATGAAAGGGGAAAATTGATGATTAGGTCTGTAACTCCATCCAACAATGAAATCCAGTGAGTGCCCTTCTGCCAGTCATACAAGCACACAATGTGGTGTGAGGGCACTTTAGCTTACCAGATAAAATGTGGGAAAAAGGTCTGTTAAAACACAAGGAAGTTGAGACAAGACTTCGTCAACCTCCAAAAAGGAGTAAGGGGGAATGGCAACACCCTTCCCCCAACCTAAATTTATACAGGCAGAATTTGACAAATGCAAACAATTAATATATAAGATTTCCAGGAAGACAACAGAAGCAAGAAAGAGAAAGTAGCTCCTCATAGGAAATTTCCTCAAAGACACTAGGCAGGAGTGCAAAGACCAACAATCACAAAAATACAGTTTCTCCAAGTAGATCTAAGTCAGGTTAGTGAAAAGTAACATAAAAATCAGCAAAGTACAAGAGGGACAATACAGACAATCCATTTCCAACATGACATATGAATACTACTGAGTAAAAATGAAAAAGAACTATCACTTATGGGAAGACAGACAAGGAAATTGTGAGCCAGCTATTTAACCCAGAGACTTCAGTGAACAACTGTTAACAGAGGATGCTAAGAAATCCAAACTGTAAAATGTTCAAGGAAATAAATCCCTATGGTAAGAAACATGAGTGCCTGCCTGGAAGGATGTACAGCTGCCACGAAGAGGCCCCCCAAAACAGGCTGATGTCAGTAATACTGTAAATACATTTGATTCCCATCTTTAACAAGAAACAAGAACAAACTGCCTCCTGATGTTTACTGCAGACCCATTTGCTGATTTTGTACCATGCAATGTAAGAAAACAAAGGGACAATTCACACACAAAACTATCTGTTAAATCATGGAGACACAATCGTCATCACAAACCTCCAGGATGGAAAAAAAAACCAACAAACAGCTGAGAAAAAGCATCCATCTCAGCTTCTCTGTTTTCTTCTGTGTAGCAGTATTACAGAAGTGAACAGAGAGAGGTGTGTAACATTAACCATATTCTAAAGATCAAAAAACTTACTGATTCAAGGAATGTAAGACTGAGTAGCTCCAGTGAGGTTCAATATGCTATTCAACTTGTACTGGAGCGTGTGAGCACTTTCTGAACCAAGAATGGAAGGCAGTTTCTTCAGCAGCTTATCTACAAGTCCAAAGCAGAGAAACTCATGGGCAGTATTTTTCCTGTTCTGAAATCCAATACAAAGAGCCTCCTGGGGGAAGGGTAAATCTAACTTTCTTCATAGCTCACCTTAAGGACTTCAGTTTCTCCTTTAGCCTAGTCAGCCTAGATGCAAACAGAAAGCTGTTCTGTTTTTTTTTTTTTTTTCACTGCAGTGCCACAACATACATTTTAACACGAATTAAAAGAGTAATACTTGCCTGACTACTTTCACACAATCAGGAAAAGAATTAGCTACTGATTTAAGTGTCTGAAATCCATTACCCTTCCTGTGTCCAACTACACACACATACATAAAAAAAAATCTAGGAGAATGACTTAATCTAGCAAAATTCATAAAAACTGGAGCACTTCTAAAAAACTTAGATTTACCTGAATTGGAGGAACTTTATTCTGGGATAACATTCTTCCTTGCAGGAAATACATTAAGATCCTCAAAAAATCTACCTTGCATTACTCCTTCAAACACATTCACAGTCTATGAAAAAGGTTCATTATTGCCAATACATGATGATCCAAAGACTAATCACCACAATTTGCTGGCTTCAGAAACTGGAAGCAAGATCTGTAATTTCTTCATTTAAAATACCATATAATTACTGAAAGATTATTTAACAACACTTCTCAGGACTAAATGATCAAATGAGGAACTCCTCCAGCTTTTTTTTCCTTTTCAGAAGGAAACATTCAGAGATTTTTTTTCTTTACCCATAAAGCAGACTTTTGGTGGTTTTCTTTAAATCATTATAGAGATATCAGCCTCACAGTCAAAACCTGAGCTGCTAGGTGTGAATTTGTTAGCAAGTTCTGCTTATCTAAGCAGCTAATCTTAAGGAAGGTCAGAAAGCAGCTACTATTTTAAGAAAATCTAGTTTAAACAACAGCATAATCAGGGTTAAAAATAAAAGGACTACTTACTGGTAGGTCATTATCTAAAGCAAACCAGCAACACTTTTTAAGATTGCATTAATACTTAATTTTTAAAATGGACACAAACTCATAAACACAGCCAGATGATGTGGCTGTTCATGCAGCTGCAGGACTTGTACACTATTTTAGAGGAGCTGAGGCAATGGCCTTCAGCTGCGCTAGGGCAGGTTCAGATTAGATGTTAGGAAAAAGTTCTTCACTGAAAGAGCTGTTGGGGTGTGGAACAGGCTGCCCAGGGAGGGGGTTGAGACACCATCCCTGGGTGTATTTAACAGACAGGTAGATGAGGTGCTCAGGGATATGGTTTAGGAGAGGACAGGGACAGTTGGGCTTGATGATCTTAAAGGTCTTTTTCAACCTGGTCATTCGTGATTCTGTGAATACAGACAGCACTCCAGAAAAGAGAAGGTAGAAGAAACAATTCATAAGGGAACAACCACAACTTTCAGGTATGGTCAGACTGGACGCTCATTCAGACGCTACTCTGGTTACAGGGCCATTCTTTTGCACCTTCACCCTCCAACTCTCACAAGACAATATATCAACTTCATGAAACAAACTGAGTTTCTATGACATATGTTTCCAAGTTCACTGTTCACTTTGCTAAAATAAATATTTACATGTAACAAAATACAGATCTGCTCAGAAATCCCACAAGTTGGTTATGCAGGCTTATTTAGCATTGCTAAAAAAAGAGTATTTACAGTTCCTCAGAGAATGAAAATCAACAGTAAAAGCTACGTTCTGCACAAGCAGAGACAAAGCATGTTTGAAACTGAACATAAGGACTTGCACCTCCAAGAAATGACCTTCAAAATAGTAACATCCTCCATAGAGATAACTCCTCAAAGCAGTATGGGTGGACATATCAGAGTACTTAAGTCTGCAGTGTCACAGGGCACCTGGAAATTCTACAGGATGACACCTTCCCTACAGGTCATCTAATTATATGCTTCATTACTCAGGGTTACTGATGCATATTTAAGTTTATATATCTTGTTTTAGGGTGAGACACTTGAATTCTCCTCTAGAAATCAATGTTTCTTCCTTGAATTCCCATAATGACAAGCTCAACTGGGTGTAAATTGAGTTTGTGTGAGGGAGTGATTCATCGCAGTGTCTGCACAGGCACACAGCTGAGTATGCACACACTAACCAAGAGGACATATGGGTTAATTAGCTCACACTGCTTCAAATGACAATGCTTCAACACTGCTCCAACTGCAGTTCTTGTCCAGCACAAACTCTAAGATTGTCAAGCTGGCTTATATCTCAATCAGCAGATATTAGGTTTATACATCTAGGTAGCTGCTAAATCATTAAGTCAAAATAAGTCATTTAGAATTGAGTGTCTTCAGAACATCAATCCCTTGGGCTGTACTTTAGCCACTAAAGCCATTTATATTTCCAGGACATATTAAGATCAAGTTTAAGTGAGAATGATCCTATGCAGCACACTGATCCTATGCAGCTAGGCCAAAAATAGTATATTTTTGATTAAGGATTATTTTTAAATATTTTAAAAATTAAAACCTTAGAAAAGTATTTCTAGCCCACATACAGCAGTGTAGCCAGTTCTCCAAGTATAACCCAAACACTAGCCAAGGCAGTATCACATTGTTATCGCAGCACCATGGCCACTGATCTTAGCAACAAGACTGTTAACACAGCCTCAATGTTGACTATTTCTCATTAGAATCACGTGTGCAACAGGGAAACCATTAGTCATTTCAAATTTAAAATACTCCTTGCAATGATGAAGAACAGTGGCACAACGCTGTCACCCACACAAAAGAGGGAGGGGAGGACATGATGTGAAAGTAGATATGAGGAAGAAAAAAAGCAAGGATAAGGAAATTAGACAATTCATAGTTCCTCCAGGAGATTATGGAAGTGAAGGAACAGTGGAGAAAGTTTTTCAGCTTCCTCTGAATGCTGAGTAGAAGTCATCTGCTCCTCTTAAAATAATAAAAGCCAACAAAGTTAAAAGGCAGCACCAGAATGGGACAAGGGGTTACATCCTCTTTAAACACAGTGCCTGCAATGCCAAGGCTCCTCACCAGGGTATTATCACAGTACTTTCTGTGATCATTCACACGACGATCCCCTGCTCTTCCATATTTACCTCTGACTAGTCGGTTTAGCCTTCTATCTTGTAAACTTCTGCTAATCCTATCCAAGCCCTGGCCAGGAAGTTAAACAAACATGCTCCTCACAAACAAAAAGCCCTGAAAACAACAAACAAACAAAATCTATTTCAACACCAAAAATCTCCAATAAATAATCAGCTTTCGTACATATTTTTTCCCATATAAGGTCCCTACAAGTGTCTCAGCACTGGTCTTGCAGGAGAATTCAGCTTGAAGACAACATCTCTCTGTTGCTTCCAGCTTATCTGAGCTGTACAGCACCATACGTGTGAGAGCAGATAGGATGGCTCTGTACTGAGCGCAGCTGACTCTGGCTTTTGTTAAGTACTAGATCGGGAATTGCTGAACTGTACACGGTTTTGTAACAAAGCCATGACCACATAATGCCCCTCTGATCAGCATTACCAGCCTTGCACAATCTGAGATATGGCAAGGTGTCACAGAATGGGAACACGTGACCAAAAAACCCAATTAAAAAATAAAAAAACCCACTATTTATTCAGTGAACACTACAGAAATACAGCAGTAACAGGCGCTGTTGATACTGGTCAAGGAGATGAAAAGCAGAGCCCTCAAGCCCATGGGACTCCAGCATCAGAATGGCAGGGAAAGAGAAGCCATAGAAACCCATCTCCACACAGTTCTTTATGGGAAGGAGTAGCACACTCATGTATCCTCAGTGACAAATATCAACAGTATATACAAATTTAAACCCAGTTGTTTATTTTGGAGCTGACGGGGGAAGTGTGCACTCCTGTCTCCACCAGACTCTGAGCTCATTAGGCTTCAAAGTTCATTCTTCTGCCCACTGTGTTCATTTCTGTATTTCATATATTTTACCCTGTATTTCCCATCCATCTCCTTTTCCCATTTCCGCCATCCCTCCATCTTTTTTTGTTTTTCATATTTAATCTTCCTCTGTGACCAGCTTCTCAAATGGGGGGAGAGAAAATAAAGAAATACCCAAGTTATTGACCCAAATCAGTGAGGATTGAGGCTTTTCTCATTAAATGGGTTGTTAGTTGCTTGTATAAATTCTGGAACTCTCATTTTGATGCAGATCTTGGGACACTCAGTGTGTTCCCAAAAACTCCGTAACAAGTTATGAGAAAGCGAATTGAGTTTTGGAAAGCAAACATGAAGACTCAACTCTTCTTATCAAAATAATGCCTAATCTTTTGAGGCAGTACATATGCTTATTACATGCATCCAGAGTAAGGACTGTACGTACCTTCAGATAAACTTTTGCTCTCGTGTCAAAAGCAACCAAGAACAAGTGTCAAGGTATTCTGTGTTAAGACACCATAATTTTCAACATTTAATAAAATCATATAACAATATGTATCTTTACATTATAAAACTGTTCACATTTATGCTCTGACCTACTTAAGCAAATTGTTTTTCCCCAACTGCACAATTATGCACCAGAGCAGAAAAAAAAAATAAATCAGACTTTATGAAGTTAATAAATCAATTCAGTGTCATTACAAATTATTAACATTATTACTCCAGAGTCTACACTCATCTGATTATGACTTTCTATGGGGCACATTTAAATATTTCTAAGAAATCTAATTTTGTTTCCCTAATACTTTTATTATTAGTCATTCATTATACTTCTTTTAATCAACTCTAACCTCAGACCATACAATGAAACTAGTGGTTTGTTAACAAAAACTATTAAAAAACCTATTAAAGCAAAGCTGGTATTTTCTCCCTGCCTATTCCTACCTTTCTCATTAAACAATCTGATGTTCCCTTTTGTAGCTGCAGACAAACAATGCAGGAAAACACTGCAATTGATCAAAGAAATGATTTGCAGCAAGAAACCAGCTACATTTTAGGTGCTCTGAGCAGGATACGCCCCATCTAAAGTAATATACCCTCCCAATTTTGAAAAAAAGTGAGCAACTTAAAACCACATGCAGGTCCCATTCCTAGAAATGAACTAAAAACTCACGTTAGCCAATGTTTAACTTATTAACAAATTTAAAAGTGCTCAAATTAGCAAGCACTTAAAAAGGACTGGCACTACTTATCCTCCCCCAGTAACCGTATGCACTCTCCTCTGCAGAATGAGCAAGTGGTCCTGAATTAGAGATACTGATGTCAAGGAAAAACAGTTTAAAGGATGCAACACAGTCATCCTATAAACAGGTAACTTGAAGTTTTGCAAGTCAAAGTTAAAAAATTTCAGTACTACAAAAGAGTTCACATATAATTTCTGATCATTCCACTTAGAAACTGGAATTAAGACAAAATATTTCCAGCATTTTCCTTCAAATTTTTTTAACAATTAATGCTTTGAAAGGATTCAGAACCCCTTCCTAAAATTTTATGTAGTAAAATGCAGCCAAACCCAAATGCTTTAAGAACATCACACTTAAAATGTTTAGAAAATCACCTAAAGCCCCAGAAGTTCTACCCTGTAAATGAACAGTGAAGACAATGCTTGAGATATCAGATAAGCCTAGCCTCAGCTCCTACATTCATTCTTTCCTTAGAAGTTGCTAAAAAGAATGGAGCAAACATTACTCCTGATGTGCTAGTGTAATGTTTCCTCTTCTGTCACCAGGAGGATGATTCAGGCATAAAATCAGTTTTCAAAATTGAATGCCACAGCACCACTTCCACTAAGAGACCAAGCAGACCCATGCTCGCAAGCAGGTGCTGCATATTACCTACTAGCTAAGAGCCAGAGAATATTGTTTTGCATAGATTTTAGACAGCAGCTTAACACACAACTCCCACCTGTACAGTCTACACATATGACCTTAAAAGAAAGTCCATTCTCACTGCAAACAAAGATACTGAATTTTTTCTTCTGATTACCTGACAGTTTTACCCAAGCTGCCAGGGTCCATTAGCAACTGGGATGCAGGGTTTTCATAAACTGTGGGGTTTTTGTTCTGCTGAAAAGTTACCTGAAGCAGTTAGTCAAGACATCAGTAAAAAACGGGGAGTTGTAGTTATTAAAAGGTCTTACCAAATTTTATTAGTTATACTGGGATTCCTCTGCTACAGATGAATCATAATTTATGTTTTAATGTATTTCACTAACTGTGAAACATGTTCTTTCAAAATATTAGTTGAATGAGCAGACGCAGGCAGAAATGTATGCAATTTATTCTGGAAAATAACTTTGTTAATTAAATTCACAGGCTTTATACATATGAGACACTAGACATACAGTTGTATGGCTTCCATTTGGACCTTTAAAATGCTTTCTGTTAGTTGCCAACTGCAGAATGCATGCTGAAACATAAGTACCTAAGGGCACAACACAAACAGCTGAACACCAAAAAAAAAAAAATCTATGCCAATAACTGATAATTTGCCAAGCCTGTGAGAAATTAGCACACAGGACTTTTCTGCTTAAGTGGAACTTGGTTCAAAGGAATGAGAAATATTTAAAGAAACCTAAGGAAAAAAATGGGAACTACGCAGGAGTTTTTTATAGCAGTAATATGTTACAAAACTTATATGCCAAAGTGTCAGCTGATGGGAGAGACCGCAATTCCACCAGACATTCCAAACCTCTCCTTTAAAATCATTGATCCTTCTTCAGGTTAGGCTACATATTCCAAAGGTCCAGTGTAAAGCAGTAGCTTTACACACTTGACACACTAGGAACTATCCAACAAGAGACATTAGAGTATACTTGAATTTTATATAAATGCATAACTTTGACAATTTACTAAACATCAGATTACTTTGGTACTGGTTTTCACACAGCTCATTAGAATGTTGTGAGACAAGCTAAAAACAAGCGACAGCCGAATTTGAATTTGCCCTCTAATTCAGATTTCATTAACTCTGTATTAATCTCTTGGATCACATCACAAGAATGACTATTAAATCATGCACTCTAGACTGTGCTATTTGCATAAAACTTAGCCCTGTAATTTAACCGAGACAACAGTTCAAAGGAGACTAAATACAGTGCTAGAATTAGAGCCAAATGGATTTTATATTTTTGTCACAGAAAAGATATACTAAAGACCACACTTTTAAGACTGCCAAGGATGATTCAAAATCAAGGAGTTCTCACTGGTTTGGAAGAAAGGTCTGTTACAGAGATTGGGCATCTTTAAGTAAGATAGACATGTGTCAGTCAGCATAGGTATAAAATACAGAGATCTCCTGCCTTGAGATGAACTAGAGATCTCTCAATGTCTTTCTACCTCTTAAATCATAAATGACTGAATAGATGGTTGAGTAACAGTGAAGTTCAAAGCAGCTGCTTAAATAAAAACAGCCCCACACAACCCTTCTAATCCCAGATAGCTTCCTTTCTTGTTCTGGAACACAAGTGTGATTGGGGAACTGATATGGTTTAAAAGTGCATCTCTTTCCTTTTTGCCAGCTTAATTTCGACCAAGTTTCTTTTTCTGCTGGAGCACATGCAGGGACATCAGCTCTAAGACAGAAGAAGAGGCAAAAGGGGCAGTAAAACATGGATGATGGCTGCTCACATGAAACACATGTAGTACAGATTAAAAAAAAAAGGAACAGGAACAGCAGTATGATTTTGAAAGAAAGATAATTACTTTTATTAGACCAGCCTACAATGCTGGAAAAAACAGAAGACATTTCAGACATTGTTGTTTTAGCAGATGAGGCAAAACACAAGACAGAACAAAACTGCACATAACAAACACAACCATGCTAACCTCAAACAAGAAAAGCCCTTAGCACACAGGCAACAGAGAAGTGTGTTAGCAACAGGCCAGATGACCAGCTGCTATCAGAATACACCATGTTGTACAATCCTTACTGCAATTTCATAGTTGATCACTAGCAATGCACTGAAAAAGGTGCTCTCATTGCCTACTTGTTTTCTGTTCCACGCTTCATCGTACCTTCTGCCATCTCAAGCATGTATGTGCTTATAAGTTGGGTCAGAGCTAATCTCTTAGAATTGATCCACCTTCCAGTTGATACTACTGTGTCCTGCTGAACTAGGTAGACTAGGAAGAAGTAGGCAGGGATATAAGATGACTTTACCAGACATACTGCTAGTTCTATTTGTGGTATCAAACAACCAGCTGGCAAATCGCCCATCAGATGCAAAGGTAGCAACCTCAGAGAACATCAATATTGACTCCTAGGTGATTCAGCAAAGAAAACAGTAGTCCATGGAATCCATGTTAATAACAGCAGCATATGGAATCACAGGACACTCTGCAGAGGAAGGTCAGGTTATTGGGCACAAGACTTACATGTGAGATTTTCGTGGTGTTATTTTCTTAAATGCTTTCAGCTTTATATGTGAGCCCTGGGAAGGAGACTCAGGAAGGCAGTGATACAGAGGGAAGGAGTTTAGGCATGATGGGAACAGGAAGAACTTGTTAGGCATGCAGATTAGTCACACCAATGTCAGCTAGGCTGGCATGCTAATAAGAGTTTTGGAACTTACAAACATTTCTGCAATACTGCTAGAAATTTCAAGAGCAACACAAGGGAAGCCCAAATCCCTGGCCTCACCTGACACCCTCCAAGTAAAAACCATCTCCAAGACTTGGTGGAAGGAGGACAAATCAATACAGTGTAAGGCTAAGAGCAATTCCCACAGGAACAACAGACAGATGGGGAATGGCACTGTATGTGAAGGACATGCAACTATTTAATGGCATAAACTATTACAGGAGAAGAGAAATCCCATTAACCTCTTATGGTAGAAGTCACACAATAAAGATGCTTCGACACTGAACTACCAGTTCACACAGACTAAAAAGTTGCAAGTAACAGTGGGCAACTGAAATCTGATAGACTGCGGACCCTGTGCCTCATCAGAATGACAAAACCACCTCCCCCCCAAAACCCCCCACCGCAAAGCCCAGACAGATTTCTGAATCAATAGACCAGGTAAAACATTCAGCCCAGTTACAGAGAAGAAATCAAAAGGAGTCAAAAGACTACCCCAGCAAGAAAACCCTACACCCTGCATGACTGAATAGGGAAGTTGAGGGCATCAGAGATCAGCTATTCAAAACAGAAAGCTTGACTAATGAGAAGAGATTATAAAACACACAGTAGGTTAAAAGTAAACAGAATATACAAAGACCTAAAAATGTTTTAGCAGCACCTTGCATAGTTAACTACATCAAGAGCATG
Source organism: Heliornis fulica (assembly GCA_013399135.1). Classification (NCBI taxonomy): domain Eukaryota; kingdom Metazoa; phylum Chordata; class Aves; order Gruiformes; family Heliornithidae; genus Heliornis; species Heliornis fulica. The sequence goes on along the minus strand of VXBZ01001812.1, from coordinate 591,508 downwards.
AAACCAACTACAGTGGGATCCTTTGCAGACCAAGGTGAAAACGAAATACAAGGATAATGGCACCAGTGCTCAGAACACTCTGTTCCCAGTCTTTACTGGTGAAGCAACTGAGGCCATTTCACACCTATCTTTATAGTACATAGGTCAGAGGGACCAGGTCAACCTGAATTAAGTACAGAGGAGGCAGTAGGCTGAACAGCAAGTTAGACTTAGTTCACTTAGACCAGGTGTTTATAGGACTGTTCCAAACCTGTGACTGAAGAACTGCTGGGTAACAAGTTGCCCACGTAACTCCAGCACACACATTTCCATCCTTGCACAGTGACAGTGGATCTGGTCACTGTGCACAGTGTCTGTTTTTCAACACTGTACAGCTTTTGATCCTGCTTGGGCAGGGGGGGGGTTGGACTGGATGCTCTTTTGAGGTCTCTTTCACCTCCTAATATTCTGTGATTCTGTCAAAGTAAATCCCACCAAGAATACCGATCTTCCTCACAGTTGGTGCCAGGTTACATACCCCTCTAAATCTGGGGACTGAACTGTTGGATCCATAGAACATCTGGATTGAACACTGATTGAACACTTCTTATGGAAGGGATCAATCAGGATTATTTTGGACAAAATTTGTAAATATAATCTTCAGCTACCCAAAACAGGCTCAAGACTTTTTGTAAGAGCCTGCACGTTCCTTGGCTACATATCGCAGACTCCTGGCAAACTTCATCTTGAAAGAACTATGCAAGTATTTGCTGTACATTACAATCTTTGGAACAAAGTGCTTAAAAGCACAGTGATCCACCCAGATGAGCTCAGCAGGAGAAAAAAAGTCCCATCACCTTGTTAAGCCTTCTAAGCCTTTAGCCTGCAAGTTTTGTTGTGATGGCTGGGGAACTGGATGTAAGGCAAACAAGTGGCAGTACTCCCAACGGCAAATATGTGGAAACAAGTTTGTCATACGTGACTGCTTTTTCTTCTATAGCTTCTGGACGTACCCACAGGTGCCAAAACCTTGAAAACATCACTGAGGCAAGTCCACATGCTCATATGAAAGGAAAAAAACCAACTAAATACCTGGTTGAAAGTCAAGTATTTCTCTCCACTGATAATCTTTAGCACTGCTGGGGATAATGGCAGGCTCCTGGTCTCAAGCAGGAGCGCAGTTACACTCTCTGAGCAGAAAACACATCAAAGCAATTTAAGCTGCAGTTCTTGGAAGCCTGAAATAATGGCTGACTGCAAGGGTCCCATCTCTTCCCAGACTGCATAGGAAGACCCAATCCCTTACACCAGCCCTGGCATTTAGCATGTTAAAACAGTCAGCAAAAAGAGTCCTACAACTCAGCAAAAAAAAATGCCTAACAAAAAGCAGTACAGTATCTGCTGCTGACTTATCAAGCAGAAACAGCACAGCAAGCATACACTAATCAATGCAAGTAGCAAAAGTGAGGGTGTGGGGCGTATATATCAGGATGTTTTGTTTGCCATGGGCATGCAGTCTCATCCAGAAGTTGCATTTAACTCACATTAGTTCCCCAAACTGTCAGACTATAGTCACAGCATTAACCATGCCTGCAATAGTTTTGGTATGTAAGTAAAGTCAGATTGTGAAACCACAGTCCAATTCCATAATGTCATTCAAGTTGCTCCCAGCATACAAATATACGGCATGAAATAGCTATTCAACACTAACAATACTAATGGAAAACAACATTTTGGAAGACCTAGAATTAACCTCAGGCAAAGAGACTACGTTTCCACAACAAAGCTTAAACATGTCTTTCTAAAATTAAATATTCTCTCAAACACCAGCAGATACAGTCTCTCATAACTATGTAGAAAACACCTTCAGTAACATCACTTCAAATGTCATAACTGAATTTCAAAACCCGTCTCATCAGCCTGGAAACACCAGAAAATAACCAGGGTGCATTTTAATGCTGATGCATTAAAACCTGTTTGTTCACATTTTGTTTTTCTTCCCTAGACATCATTTCATGAAAGCAGAAAAACTAACTAAATTTTCAAATTAACTCTGAAAATAACACAACACTTCTGAAGCTAACACAAAATTACAACCACACTGTGCACCAACAAAATATATATAGCTTTCCAAAAAGCAGTACTGGGGTTCTGTGAAAATACTGTATGCTACAACTCTATCACAAAAATATATAGTATAAAGGTGCTGGTTCTGCTAAAGAAGGTTATTTCTTACACTACCAAAAAGCCCCAAAGAACTCACTACCCATGAGCAGAAGCCACACAACCATAATTCCATCATTATTCTGGGAATTAACTGAAATAATTAAAAAAAAACAACTGTCAACCAAATCACTGATCTAAAGAGTGATATTATTTTGTTATTAAATTTGTACATCAGTTACTCAATGAAATTTATAAAGGCCAAACCACTGAAGATGTGCCTTTATTCCAGAAGACTAAAGATTCGATCATCCAACTGCATATTTATTTTTAAAAATCAACAAACCTGTAATGGTAGTTGGCTTTCAAAGGACTATGTAAAAGGGTATAAATTCCTGGAAAATAACAGAGAATCTACATTGTTTCTTTCTGGATTTCTCTGTGCAATGCTTCAAGGTGCCAAACCTCCTATTTTCACCTCTTCCAAGGCAGAAGAACTCAATGATCTTCTCACTCATTGACCAGGCTGCAATTCGTATTCACCAGACCAGATAGCCGGAGGTTGGCACCTATTTTTCTTTCAGTAACCTGTGACAGGTGGGTTTCCACTGTGATTGGCAGGGTCTACTAAAAACTAAAGCGTGGATTTACATATTTGACTTTGCCTAAGTACAGCTACCGACACAGCATCCACTCCACCAACAGCACTCCACTCAGGGCCAGCCCATACACGTGAACAGGAAATGGCCTGTCCCCCTTCAGCTGTTTACCTCACAGTGCGAGGCCAAACTACTCCTTAGGACATCCTTTCCAGTTCTGTCTCCTTAGAGGTTGCCAGTCCCTCAACTGCATCCAAGTTCAAAACACTGGTAGCAATTGCCATGCTTCAGCTGATGGTGAAACCTCAACTGAGATAAGGGGAAACAGAGCTTGCACTTGGGACTTGGGAATTCGCAGTCCTGCACTTGGGACATAACCCCATGCAGTGCTACAGGCTTGGGGAAGAGCGGCTGGGCAGCTGTCAGGCAGAGGAGGACTGGGGGTTGCTGGTGGACTACAGGGTGAATATGACCCAGCTGTGTGCCCAGGTGGCCAAGAAGACCAATGGTATCCTCGATTGTATCAAAACCAGCATGGCCAGCAGGTCTAGGGAGGTGATTGTGCCCCTATATTTGGCATTGGTTAGGCTGCACCTTGAGTACTGCACCCAGTTCTGGGCCCCACACTACAAGGATGATACTGAGGTTCTAGAACGTGTTCAGAGAAGTGCAACCAGGCTGATGAAGGGTCTGGAGAGCAAGTCTTATGAGGAGCAGCTGAGGCAGCTGAGTTAGTCTGGAGAAGAGGAGGCTGCTGCCTATAATTTTCTGAAAGGAGGTTGGAGAGAGGTGAGTGATGGTCTCTTCTGCCAAGGGACAGGTGATAGGACAAGGGGGAATGGCCTCAAACTGTGCCAGGGCAGGTTCAGACTGGATGTAAGGAAAAGGCTCTTCACTGAAAGAGTTGTTGGGATGTGGAACAGGCTGCCCAGGGTGGTGGTTGATACACCATCCCTGGGTGTATTTAAATGACAGGTAGATAAGGTGCTTAGAGATATGGTTAGGAGAAGACAGGGATGGTTGGATCTTAAATGTCTTTTCCAACCTAGTCATTCTGTGATTCAAATACACTGATACACAATAAACACATGATCAGCTGTGAAAACAATACTTACCTACTATTTTTGCTTAAAAAGTTGTTCACATACTTTCACTTCAAAACCCATCAACTTGGAGAATTCTGACATCTCAAAGTAAGGATGGAAGCCCCGAATTTCCAAAATACCTCCAGGAAAGCCTGTCATTTCAGCTCCCCATTACTCCCTTCCACAGATTCTGTGCTCCTAAACTGTTCCACTGCTATGCTGCCATGAATTGCTGTGCAAAGCAAAGTCCACTTGGCTATTTGACTGAAGACAAGTAATAAGGTCTCCAGCATCACTAGTTAAAAAATTACAAAAAAGAATACTGCTTAACAAATACTCATTTGCCATTTGAACTGTCATTTCCTTGAGTTTATTTTTGCAACCAATCTTATTAACAGCAAAGATACCATGTTCAGAAAAGCAATATCCCCATTCCCTGTTCAACATGAACCATTACTGAGTCATGGGCCAGTTCCAACTGAGTGAAAAATTATACACATATTCTCCAAATTCATTACCTCCACAGAGCTCTGTTATTGACCAATGTCTGCCTCTATTCATCTCCATTTCTAGAAAGACATAAATCTTATTTAAGCCAAAAGCAGGGTAGAAAGAACAGTAAAAGTTTCTCTGCCAAAGCAAAACCTTTTCACAGAAAACAAACTCCACTTACAAAGTCAGGAATCGTGCTAAACCTAAACAGATCCCAGAGAGCCAACTTGGGCATCTATGAACTCAGACTAAAACAAATAATCTGCTAAAAAATAACTTTTTCCACTTTCTATCAGAAGCTGCCTATAGAGTTCATCTAACAGACCTTAGAGACAAGATAAACTTCATCTAGCATCACTTTTCCAATAATACTTTCCTTTAAAAGAACAAAAAATTAAACATCAGTGTCACAGTTTAAAAGACCTATCCCCATGTTCAGACACAGAAGCTATTAGTGTCACCACTGAACTTCTATGTCAGAAGCACCTGTGGATAAGGACCAGGATTATCACCATCCATCAGTCCCCTTTCACAAGGTGACCAGGAGGAAAAAAAAACACTTGTATCTTCCTTGCTACCCCACCTGCTCATCTCTGTTTTTCAAATTTAGTAAATCAAGATATCTTGTTTCACCACAGAACCATAGTCTACTGGCTCTAGCTGGGTAGTAGATGGGTAACCATACCCTCACCTTCCTCTCAGTTCTGAAGTGTCCATAAAAGAATGGTGTTCCTGTGACTGGAGCAGACAGGATGTCTAGAGCAGAAATGATTATGCAATACGATTTTTGTAATGTCTTGTCTTTGATTTGTGCTAGCAGACTTAAATCTGTCTGAGCTATTCTCAGTGAAAGATTTCACTGAACAGCAGTGTAAAAACATGAAGGAGGAAACCATGACTAAGAGCACGCAAATGGGAGAAAACTATCCAGAACAAAAAGTAATAAAAAAAAAAAACCCAAAACATTGAAAACTCTGTGACTTAATTGAGAAGCAGCAATTGCCTCTGAAGGATTCAAGCTAATGTGAATACAACCATGATTCATTTCACATATAAAGGATAACAGTTTGGAAAAAAAAAGTAAAGAAGAGCATGCCTTCAAGATGCCAATTTAGGCAAAAATTATCCTGAGCCAAGTCTGAAGAGCTTCCTAGAATGCCTTTCAGGGTAATCCAGTCAACGTAAAAAAAAAATAGTTGCAACAATAGGCAATTTCTATAGTCCCTATTGCTACTAACATAAAGAAAAGTAGGTTGAGGTACCTTATTTTTTTTACAGTAAGGACACAAGGTAAAGAGACTGAGGGTCTCATCCAGGTTTGTCCGTTGTAATGAGAGTCAGGAACAAATCACAAGTCTTCCAAATCTCACTGCAGTGATTTACCCTTCAAGTCATGTTTGCCTTCGCTAATAACTTGCATACAAAGAAGCTGGACAGAAGCTGCAAAACCCTAGAGAAGCTCAGAGGTTCACTGGACAGTCAATGCTTTTAAAAAGAAAGAGATAAACTTACACTGACTAATCTAATCACTTAAAAACAGGTACAGGCCTTATCTATGGAACCACCTGAAGATTACTGATCTCTCTGCAATGGCCTCTTCCAAGAAATTTCTGGCATCTCCAAAAACCTAAGCTTTAGCATGAGTGTCAGAGATCAACTCTGGACTGATCCAGTTTCCTTCTCCAGTGCAATTTCCATTAAACAGTCTACATAAAATGACAACCAAGAAATTATATTAAGCTTATATGTTGCATAAGTTTTGGATATATGTTCACGATCCATACATTTAGATTACTAATTTTTTTTGACTGCTCAATTTTTAGCACATGGACTTGTAAGAGGAAACCACATCTAAGTGTGTCTCAATGGCTTCACACTTTTTCTTGGGGGGGGGAAGGCAACAACAACAATTTTTAATCCAAGACAAAATTTCAGTGAAAACTTTAAAACTAATCGGACCTATACCCTCTATAATTCAATTTATGGATCTTAATCTCAAACAGGCTGCAAAAAAATTGCAGAAAGCGTACTAGGAACCCTTCAGGAATAGCCTACTTATCTAGCAGGGACAAAAGTTCCTTATTTCCAAGCACTTAGCATAAAAACATTGTATCAGCAGAGTACTCCTCACTATCTTCATCTATCCTGTCTAGGATAACTACTTTCAGCTTAAGACAAGACTCATCTGCTTCTGAACATCTCTGACACATTTAAAGAGGAAGAAAACACACTTAAGTTAGCAGAAGAATATAGGGTAGTAGGCAGTCTTCAAGTAAGTTATTCAAAGCCACTTACATTACATAACTAAAAAAACTTAACACCTTGAAATATTCCAAAATTAAATAAGGGAAGGAAAAAATAAAGACAAAAATTAAAAAGACAGCTGGCAGCAAATAAACTGAAGCACAGATTTCATATTCTCCCCAAAAAAGGCAATACTGGGAGCTCCTTGTTGCACTGGTTTAGATTTCTGTGTTAAAATATAGTCCAAGCACAGCAAGCCAAAATAATTCATCTTTGACATGAAAAGAGACTCCAATGATAAGTGTCCCTGGCAATATTTGACTTGCTTGAATAATTTTTTCTGTGAAATAAGAGAAAGGTAATTTTTTTTCTATTTATCCTTCTTTATAAGCCTTTATGCTTGGTTTTATCTGGCATTCCTTCCAAATGAATGGCAGCAGTCTTTATCTTTTTTCAACTTTTAATCCCAGTATTTTACAAGAAATACATATTATGGTGGCGAGTATCCTACATGGTATTTTTGCCACCTGCCTCTTCTCTATCTGTTTACTTTTCAGTTCCAGTTAAACTGAACCAGAGCCAGAATTATGCTCCTACTTCTCAAGAAAGAATGAGTCTAATCACTAGAACTTCATATTTTATCAGTATGTTCACAGGGACTAGTTTAAATATTATATTTGCATTTAGTTTTTCAGAGTCTGAATAACTGCTTGTACAACACTACTAAAAGAACTTGCAATCTTTCTATCTGGGCCAGTTGCTTGCTGAAGTTTCGTTCCCCCCTGTGCTTAAGGGATACACCACTTGCAATTACTCATCTCCCTTCAGGCACTGCAGCAGTCTTTGAAGAAAGCTTCTTGACTCATGAAAGCTACACCTTTTCTGTGGCTTCTTCAACCACCTCCTTGCCTCCAGTATTCTCTCTGCAGAGGGACTAGAGAAGACCTGTGCAACACTTTTCTGACAGGAATTCATTGCCTGCTCAATGTGGCAGTCAAGCTACTGAGGACTAGAGATAATAATATTCTCCTCAAAAAGGTTACAAGGGACCTCTACCTAGCACATTATCATCCCAAAAGGACAATCTTTTAGCATATTTATCTATACAAAGAAGTACTCCCTGGCAACTTGTCATTCACTGCCACCTGAACTTATCCTTGAGCTCACTCACTTGGTAAGGCAAGTGTGTGGCACGCAATACTTATATACGTACAGTCATCTGGAAAAGGGGATGGAAGCAACCAGATTTAGTTGGTCCAAATTCCTGCCCATCAGCGGAGGATCACACACTTTGTTCCACCTTTCCTAATACACTTAAAACTTATGAACTCTACAAGTTCATACACACAATTCTTAAATCTGTGCAAAACGTCACATGGAAAAGTCTCTCCAAAGGATGAAGAAATAGTAATTCTGATACTGATTACAAGACTATGACAGGGATATTTCCCTCCTCTCTCTTCTGTTTCACACATGGCCTCCAAGTACCACCCAGTAAAGCAGGTGGTGTTGCAGATGCTGGAACCTATCACGTGCCGGCAAAGCCTGGAGCAGAGGCATCTTTGCTGGCAGAGGGGCAAGAGATAAATTAGAGAAGTATGTCTGTGGCTCATATATTACAAACACCCTATGCAGGACTTTGCCAAAAATGCCCCAGAGTTCAAGCTAATGGGAAGAAAGGCATAAAACGAGATTTTTTATGGCATTAAGGATTGTGAGAACTCACTCTCTGTTAGAAAGGCACGAGTGCTGTGGGAAGACATACCCATCTCTATATGGCTGCTGTCCCAGTGACCTTGCCACAACTCAGCGAAGCTGTTCTGCATTCCATAAGATGTCATTCTCATGAAATTAGCACTTTAATAACCTTGGCTGCAAGTACTCAGTGTGGAAAAGCAATATCCACGTGCTCACAACAAGCGCTGCCTTCCAGGAAGCTATCAAAGGCCAGACAGATCACAGAAGTTTAAGTCATATGCTATAAGGCACAGAAATGTAGGTGCAGTCCACAAAAGGGAGAGCAGGACTGAAGTGGCAAATGCAATAAATATCTCATCAAATTTTTATGGCCAGCGGAGCAAATGGGTATCCCACCTCACAAATGAAACCCTTTACACTGATCCCATCTGCCCAGACCCCAGTTATGAAAACTAAGGACTTTTGAAAAGGTTGTACAAGTAGCCCAGGAAGAATTCCTAATATTGTTTACAGTGCTGGACTCAAATCACAGCTTTTGATCAGTCAGCATACACCACAACACTAAAAGTCAGGAAATCTACATAATGTATCAATTCAAATTATTAACTATATGCTAAATGAACACAGCACTAGGACCAACTTAACAGCTATATTACATTTTATAGCTACTGCACTCCCTATGTGCTTTGTTATTAGGGACATGTTTGAGAATTTCTGAATTAACTGCAGGAGAGCTGCTCCATCTAGTTATTTAAATGCAAACTTTGCAATGCTAAACTGAGTGTAACACCCTGCAGTGCAAGAGCATAAACATCATAGGAAAGGTCAGGCATTTACATAATGCTTTCCTAATGAGGGTCAGGGCCTGACTGGACTTATTCTGGCCTCCAGCTTAGCAACAGTTTCTGTATTGGCCAAACTCTGACAAGTCTACATTATTTTTAAATAATTTGCATCTTCCCTGTCTTCCATAGAGACTCTTACCACACAACCCACCAGTATATGGCCCAAACAACTTTTTTGTTAGCATACTAGCACTTCTACTTGTGTGCTTCATAATCTGATGCTATGGAAAACCTGCAGTTAATTGTACACAAGGACTTGATGTAAAAGCAGACATCTTGGCATACTGACCTTGCTCTATTAACTAGTGCATAAGTCTTGAGAGAACTGAAAACTATGAATTAAAAAAAATACATTTCATCAGAACTGTCCGTATACTTCGTTGGTATCTACTTACTTCTTAACAGATAGGAGAAAAAAAAAGTGTAAATGTTAGTTTCCCCTTGTTTTATATTCAATGCTAGATAACATTACAATTATAAAGGCATCATCATAAGAAGTAACATTTTAGCTCACTGAAGTGAGTCAACATATTTAACAACTGAAAAAGAGGCAAAACTTTCCACTCTTAGTAACTTCAAACAAAATATTTGAATCCTTAAATCATTAGCATTCCTTGCTAGAACTTGTGGAGAAGTCAGATGCACATGTGAAGTCAGTCAAATCCAGACCCAAGACATACTTTTCTCATGGACAGACATGTTAAATAGGAATATGTAATGTTGAAAAGAATGTAAAAATCTGAACTCACAAAATCCACTGAAATCTTTATTAGGAACTTAGCTCCCGTACAAGACAGACTAAAAGAAAACATGACAAAAGATATGACCATAACTAAACCAAAGGCAGCAATAAAAATGAATGACCAGACTGATGGCACAGGGAGAGGTGGCTGCTGACTCCTCCTCACCCTACAACGGGTATTGTCTACAACAATTCCACAGGACTACTACTGCAGTGAATCAGTGCATTTACTATAACTTTGTGGTGACTGTTTTTAGCTGAAGAAACAAAACCTGGGTCCATCCTTATGACTGTCTATGATGCGATATCCTGTACTAATAGAAACTACCTCATCTGGACAGCAGAACAGCTCACTAAAATGAGGTTATGAAGGAAAAAGCTCACAAATTATAGTTAACCTAATTTGGAGTTTTATCACGGCAATATCTTCTCCATTCACTAATTACATCAGAAGACAAACCTACTGGCAAAGGTACGTGCTTTCTGAACCCACACAGCTTTATCCCTTTTCCTCTTCTGCTGTACCAAGATGCATTCACGAGTCCTGCTTTCAAATATGCTGGGAATTCCCTGCTGAGCACAGCCAACACCAGCCAAAACACACATTTTTCTACCGCAATGTATTTTAGAAACGTCCACCACAGAATGCTGCTCTGAAAGAACTATTCCAGCATTTGATATTCAACAGTAAAGACCGTGTTCAGTCAGAAGAAAATGCTAACGCTTATACAAAGCCACGATATACACACATAAAAAGAATGAAGTTGGATGGACACACAGACATGAGAGAACACTTCCCTGTCTGCGTGCCTCCTTGCTGTGGTTTGTTTTGTGAGTGGTGTTGTTCTTTAGCCATGATGAAGTAATCATTAAAGCTGTAATGTTAACGAGCATGACAATAAATACAAATTATTACAGTCTGCCCCACAAGTATATTTCCACTGCCATACAACTAAGTCCTGCACAGAAACAACATTTCAAACTTCTGACATCAAGAATAGTAAAGTCAGTAGGTACAGCTGAACTCTGAGTAGGTACTGTGGAGGAGTAACGTTAGTTTTTTTAAGACAATATGAAATTCACACTTTGGTAAGCTTCCAGGCAAAATTTCACAAAAATATTTGTGAAGAAACATATACCAAGGCAACCAAGGAGCAAAGAACAAGGCCCCAACTTTAAACATCACAATACCTTTTAGAGACTGAAACAGGAAGCGGAGCCGCAGCCAAGAAACAAGAAATCGAGAAAAGCGTGTAATCCTATGAACTTGCAAGCATAACATTCTTACTGCCATGTATGTGTAAGAATATGCACACACCTACAGACAAGCCTGATTTTTCTTCAATGTCTTGAAAGAAAATATCAGACAGTAATTAAAAATGTTTAATTATTTTTTTGGGAAAAGTCAGCTTTGGGACTTTACAGGAAGATTCTAAACTATTTCAATCTAAGTTACTAGCAAGTCACCACTAGCACCAACATAGTATCAAGATACAATAACTACAGAAAAAAAATTTGATGGCCAGTAAAAAACCCTACAAGAGCTTCTTTACTACAGGGTCAAGCAGCAGAATCGTAACTTGCTTTTAGAATGTGACAACTAATGGGCACAAGATTAGCTAGCTCCAAATTTTTCAATGGTACTGAATTTAAATGTCTCCAAACTTCACTAACAAAGAATTAACATGGTGTATTACTGCCAGCCTGTACCCTTCTGGAATATGGAAATTGACAGATATTAGACCTGAAAACACAATGAAATTGAAAGGTCAGAGACATCAACAGGGCAGCATATCTCTATCTCTATCTCTATCTCTATCTCTATCTCTATCTCTATCTCTATCTCTATATCTCGTGGCCAAAGGTAACAGTTGCTGTAAAATACAAGTCATCAATGACAAAAGAAACTGATGGATTTCCAGGCTAAGTCAATAAATTATTTCAATCCAGCAGCCTTCAATCACACAGATGCACAGACTGCACACAAACCTGCACAGACTACTCCTGTGGCAACTATCGTGGTTACCAACAGCAAGTGTGATGCTCGCCTGAAGTACCGGATCTACCACAGGTAAGCAGATCAGCTATGAACACATTAAATGCCTGTGGCACAGTCTCACCCTGACAGATGAGGAGGATACAAGCAAGCCATTGTCTACACATTTGATGCAAGGTGCTTGTCGTAAACATCTTTCCCAAGAGGTCCTCATCCCAACAGGAAAAGCAGGACATGGGCCACATCCATCCAAGCTGCAAAACCTTGTTCTTCAGTACCATGTACCAGATGACGGGCAGAACAAACAATTCCCCTAACAAACTGTGTTGAATACAGGTGTTGACCACTAAAATAATCCTGCTTGCCAGCAGATGACCTGCAGGATGGGACTATGAGGTGCAAACAACTAGTAAATGAGTTACCCTGCCAGACTGCCATACAATGTCTTCCCACAGAGATGTCAACATTAAAATTAAACAGGCAAGCTGAAGAGCTTGAGGCAGACACTGTGCAAGATCAAAAGCTCAGAAGAGCAATTTTTGTGCACCAAGGGAAATCAAGAGTGAGCAGAAATGCGAGTCTTTTAAGAAAAAAATATTGTCCTCATTCCCCACAGCACAGCTTCAACTGAACTCCTCTTTGCACACTTACTCCTTCCATCCTGTCACAACCTTCTTGCATATGCTTGCACTTCCACTCAAACACTTTCCTCATAGAAGAACAACAGTAGCAAGTAGTGTGAACCTTGAGACCTTTCACACTGGTGGGCAGCCCTTTTCCACTTCCACAATGGCAGGCAGAACACTGTATTGTTTCCACCGATCATGGAGGCATCGGGTGTGCTGCACAAGACCAAACCAGAAAGAAAAGGAATACAAGTTATTTGTCAGGAAGGTAAGAAACACGGGATACACTGTCTTCCTTCTCCCCAAATTAGCGGGGTAAAATATATTTACAACTCTTCCTGCAAGCCTTAAAAGTTATGTCTATTGCTACTTCTAAAAAAAAACCCCTGTTTTTAATCAATTGACACGTTTGATAACTTTATTCATCAAACTGAGTTTCAAGAAGCGTCTGAATGACACTTGGTGTAAGTGACAGGTTTTTGTCTGAGGCAACAATTTTCAAACTTTCTATCGGCTTCCACAACTCCGGGATAATTTTTACATTCCTTTCACACCTCCAGTTTGAAAGCCACCACACCAGTAGAAGCAAGGAGAAAGGGCAGGCCCTGCAGAATACATCCCATGAAGAAGGGAATGAGTGGTCTAGACAGTAGCTCAAAGAGAAGTGAAATTATATGTAGAAGAAAGATCTGTAATTACAGAACAAAATGGCAGGTCAATGGAAGCCTACAAGGGAAGAGGAAGCCTGTGGCTAGATCCTATTCTCACAAAGACACAGCTGCACAGATACAGTATGTTCTAGCTATTTTCTTTCGACTCTATGAGCCACTCTCTCCAACTCAACAGCCCCCAAGCAACACCCCTGACCAACACTCCACACCCTGTGCTTTAGCAACTAGTCATAGATCTGAAAAGGCCAACTATTTCATCCATGCATGGGCTGTGCTAGAGTCCAAAGCCCACACCCTTTCAAAAACAGCATTTTATCTCAATCCTATTAACTGCTCTAAATGTCTTTCCCTTAGAGCCCCGTCATGGCCTCATCTCAACATCAAAAAGTTACAAAAATCCAGAGGTGTCACAAGCAGGTTTCATTCAAAACACAACACACGAGAACCCCTTGTCCAGGTGATTCAGACACCTGCTTTACTTTGATCATGACCAGTTTGACTGCTCAAAGACCTGCAAGGAGTATGAGTCATGCTTGTGTGAGGATACCTGCTTACAGGTCTTTCATTCTCCCCTTAAGTAATGCAATTTAAAAAAAAAAATATTTCTAGAATTCACATACAAACTCTTTATTTTAGGCTGCTACACCCAGAACAGATATTCTGGTCTACAGACAAAACCTCCAAAAGGATTCCAGGTTGAAAGTCACAATATTCATTCACTGAAAAATGCCAGTTCTCATTCAAGTTTTTTTGCTATACAGGATGAAGCTCTGCACAACACACTATTTTTTTGAGCTACCCAGTTATTGATAAAACCACCTGCAAATCTTCTGAATGCTAGAAATTCATACTGCCTCTGAAGAAATAGCAGGAACAATTACTCACCACCTAGAATTTTACATGTAATACTGAGCAACTTTTTCAAAGGTGCATCCCCAAATGCAGAAAGATAATCAGCTCACGAGGCTGCTGAAAGCAGCAGTTCTGCCATCTGTCTGCTTATTCCCACCTCGCACTTGTGCAGGCACAAGTGTTTGTGAAGCCATGCAACCAACCTCTGTGAAAACTAACCGGGGGAAAAAATAAAATTATGATTAGATCATTTCTCAATCTGTACAATGGTGCATGCTGGCACAAGCATGGGAATAAGCAGAAATTATATAATTAATTTTAATTGAATGCCACTTTCAGAAGTCCAGTGATGTGGCAACTTTTCACCAGGTCTAGCAACTAAATCTGAACACTTAAGCACACAGAGGAACTTTTTTAATATTAATAATTTTACTTATTTTGCTATTGTCATCTTGTTAAATTAAGAAGTAGGAGAAGAAAGGTGAAGCAATCCACTGGTTACTAAGAGTAACCGAAGTGCCCACTGGACAACATCAGTGACGGGATCGCCGCCCCTGCCTCAGTTTCCTCCATCCATAAAACAAAGACAGTAGCACTAATCTGTTCAACAGAACATTCTGCAATACAACTACAAAACATAACAAGGACAAGATAACATTGTTATAGAGACACACAGACAGAACTGAACTCTCTTACAGCAATGAAAGAGTAAAATGGAACAAAGCTGATGCTGTAACCTGTAGTGGTCTGGGATGGAGAACAGACACAATGCAAAGTAAAATGGCTACTTAGAGCGGCAGTTCCTAAACAGTTGGTATCTACAAAAGGACAGACATGGATTTACAAAAGACCTGGGTAAAGAAACTCACAGTGGAGTCTCCCTGCCCTCCTTTCATTATTGGTACTCTGATGTAATCACATAGGAGTTATGAAGAGCATATAGGGAAGACTTGCTGGGGTGGCAGGTTAAGTAGGAATCCACAGAGCTGGGTTGTCATGACAGCAGCTGAAAGTATGCAAGAAATGTATAGATCCTGGGTGTTAGAATAGCAAGGACTCCAAATAAGATCATTAGTACATCACATTATTTTAAACACTGAGAAGCACAGACTACATCTCATTAACAAAACATGGACCACATGGTAACCATTTGCATTGGTGAGGATGCACAAGGGTCTAGGACACACACCAAAAATTTCTATTCATTAGGCACCGGTAAAGTTACAGGTTCTCACAGATTCAGCAGTCATGCTATACATCAGAAACAAGTGACATGCACTCTGGTGGACCAATGCGCTCGAGCCTCAGCTGAAGCCTGGACACTCACCACATGAGCTCCATCCCATTTAAAAGCAAAGTAAACCATCGGAAACTTAATTTCAACACCCCTTATGTTAACTTTGCATTCAAACAGACTTGGAGCATGCAGTAACTCCAAAACTCATTCCAGCCGAGAGGAAGTAACTTCCTGTCAGAGAGAAGTTACTCCCTTAAGTGTCTGAACTCTATCTGCAACAGCCTGCCTGATTCCCCGGCACAGGCAGGCTGCAGGTGCTGACATGCTGGGCAACAGCATCCTGGCAGGCCACTTCCAGAGGCAGGAGGGCACAGGTTTCAAGACAAAACACCAACAAGAGTGGGCAAGGAAGGAAGCAGACCCTTGGTGGATGCTCTTGCAAGAGGGCTTGGGAGGCAGAGGAGGACAGAAGCAACAGGTGTTTATGTGATCTGTTCAAAACTCTGGGAATTTCATGTGGTGGATTACTCAGGGACTCAGGATGTCTAACGCTGGGTGATGTTCAGGGGTCATTACAAAGCAAGGACTCTGCACAGTTTGAGACCAAAGTAGTGTTACGAGTGCCTGGCACAGGGAACGTACTGGTACACCAGTGCTCACAAATCCAGGATTCACACGACAAGTCTCTAACACTGGGTACTCACCATCCAACACTGGTGCACAGAGGCCCGTACTCCTGGACAGAGAGAGGCTGCCCAGCGAAGGGGTCCCAGTAAGGACTACTGGTGAAACCGGCGCTACTGTACACAGACCAGCAGGGGCGAGAGGGCACTGCCCACGGGGCACTACGTGAAGCACCCGCAGCCGGACCCTGCCACGAAGGGCATGGAGCCCGGCGAGACGCGCTCGCACAAAGGCGGGTTGCTCGGGGCAGGGGTCAGGATACGGGCCGG
>VXBZ01001812.1:548712-574327 GCA_013399135.1 Heliornis fulica | reverse complement strand
CCACCCCGCGTGCTAAAAAAATTAAAAATAAACCCACAAACCCGAGCTCTGCAGGAGTTGCACGGCAGAAGCAAAGCTCTTGAGATGGTTAAAAAACACTCCGCTAAATAATTCAAGTGACCTCAGATGCCTTTCTCTTGGGAAGAGAAGGTGGTGGGGCGGGGGGAGGCGAGGGGCTGTGATGGAGTCGGCAGGCTGGGAGCTTGCAGAGTGCTTGGATGAACCTATTAAACATGCAGTCGTGATGGCTAAAAGCCACGGGGTTTATATGTGTGTGTGTGTGTATATATATATATATATTTTTTTTTTTAATTACAGCTTTGGCAATTACTTCACATCAATAAGTAGCAGCTCAGAGTGTAGGCCCTCAGTTACAGAGTACTGTGACCCTTGGAGACCACAGCCCTCAGGCATCCTCGTAGAGAGACTACTAGGGAAGAGATGTCCAGAGAGAAAAGGATGTGAGTTCTGCAGTGCTCTACATATCTGAAATTGAGCTTACCAAGCTACTGGGGTGGGAAGGGAAATGTGTTTTATATTACCCTCACATATAGATACATAGGAACTCATAGAGAGACTTGCGAATGGCCATAAAGTACTTCAAAAGCTGTGTGTATGTATATTTAGAAAATAACACCTCACCCGTCAGCATTATAGAGCCATCTCTGGCATGGGATGTAACAGCTGTTTGATATAGAATAGCAACACTACAATATCAAGGCATGAGGACTGCCATATAGAGTTAAAATTATATTGGAAGTTTTGAGAGACAGTCATTATCCAAACTAAAATGCAGTTTATACAGAAAGTTTTCAATCACAGTCTACTTAGAGACTCAGTTTTACATTTCTGGTTGGAAATGGTTTCTCCAGAATCCTTGTGGTCTCAATTTTGTCTGGATCTTTATTTATCATGGATTTGAAGAGAAAATCCCCAGTTACTAGAGCTCTGATAATAATGGGTTAAAAAGCCCTTTGAGGGTTTCTGTACAGTTACTGGCCTAAACTTCACTTGCTTTCACTGTGAATCATAGCCTGAGGCAAAACAGCTGCAGGGAATAATAGCAAACAGAAAGGAGAAAAATTAGATGGTTTAAAGCAGTCTTTTCCATTTTTAAATGTAATATTTATGTTTGGAGCTGGAGAATACTTGAGAAGGGAACCCAGTTCTCTCTTAAAGAACTTCCAAGTTCCTTTCAAAACAAAGGCAGTGTTTTCTACTTAGGAGATTCATTTGTTTAAAATCAGTTAGCAGTGACACCTTCTGTTGCTTTTGGGAAAATAGTTTCTCCAGGTATAGAATTCCGGTTTTTTTTCTATTTTTTTTTTTTACCATTATGCATTATTTAACACCAACATTTATAAAAATATCAAGTAATTGCAAGAGCTTATGCTATAGACAAAAATATAAATGGTTCACAGTAGTGAGACAGAGGTTTGTAAGTTTCAGTGTCAGTCAGAGCTAGGACCTATATCCTTCTGTGCTATCAAGTCTACTGATAGGGCACTGCAATCACTTTTTGATTAAACACTGTACTGCAATGGTCCCTAAATAACGGGATAAATTATTAATTAAAAACCTTACTTTTTCCAACTCTGCAGTTAGTTTTTTGCTGTATTTGTCTATGGTTGGGCTCCAGTTTTACCTCAGTGCACTGTAATGTATACCAAATCACTCTTTTGTAGACATAACAACAAATATACAAACACAACTGTGGAAATTATTGTTTAGGGGCATCAGGAAGACAGAGCCATATTATCAAATACTTCTTGTTAGTATCTTGAAGTGAACTGCAGACTTACAAAATATTTTTCATAGCTCAATGGAAAATTTCCATTTATATTTGAAGAAGAGTTTATTCTTTGGATCAGACAGCTTTTGTTAACTGCAACATCTGTTTCACTGGCCCTTTGCTCCAGTTAAGTCTCAGGATCTTTACATTTCTTGTAACAAGGAACCCTTGATGCATCTGGTTCCTTCATGTATATAGTACTTCTATATTTTGCCAACTTTAGAAGATTTTCTGTGATTTGTTGATGACTGTGCTCTGCCTCACATGCAGTCAAATGTAGTAAGTGAACTCAGTATAAAAAACAAATTCTTTTAGTCCTATGAATGGAGTCAGTATGGTAGTCCAATTAAATCAGTTTAAGTGTGACGTAGCTAACATCAGCTGTTTAGCACTATCTCTCACCTCATGTTCTAAAGCCCCAGTGATTTTAGAGTTGGCACTTGTTACAAGGAAGGGATTGAAATTAATTTTTTAATTAAAAATCACAAACTGCAATTCTTGAAAAGAGCTCTTAGAGAAGTGACAGTAAGAAAAATAGAACTAATTGCAGAAAGATATTTCTCGGTGACTTCTCTGTTCTGAAGCATTGCCCTTCGTAAACAAAAAAACCCAGAATGGCAAGTGTGTGTGGGAAATGGTATCCTAACAGATGAGATCCAATTCCTTTTGAATCCACGGTAAAATTTGTCCTGACTGTAACAGAAGTCAGATTGTTCTCAAGTAGGCCAAAAGATGATTTATGTTCTCAGTATCTTACAATCTAATTACAAGACAAGAACAACCAGAACAATGAAACAATGAGCCAAAATTGGGCTGCATCAGTAAGCAGGAGTGATATAATCCTTGCCTTATTAGTACCAATTCTTTTAGTAGGCACTGTGACAGGTGAGGGATTTAAAAGTGTACTTAAAATAGCACATTTAGGCTGTGGTTCTGTGTGCATTTCTGCAGTAGTAGTAATGTTCTTTTAAGCAGCTCTACCTCAGCTAATTGTTCTCTTTCCTGTCCCACCCATTCTGTTGTGTTCGTGCAGCTGTTTGCGCAGAAGTGAGACAGAAGATCAAGCTGAAAAACAATTATTCTTTTCCCTCGATTATTTTCCAGCCAAATCAGTTCTCCAGTCTGGTTTATCAGAGGGCTGCACATAAATCTGTGTGGTTCTATTGGAGGGACTATAGAAAAATTATAATTAATAGCCTTGGGCAGTTTGAACAGTACTGGTGAAAAATGAGAAGTTGCACCCTAAAGTGGCATTGCATGTATCTATGGGGAAACTGTCAGAAATCAGAGTGTTTGAGTTTTAAACAATTGGTGAAGAAAGCCAGTTGAGGAAAGATGTGAAAGGGCTGGATAAAGGGCCTTGAAAGTGATGTAGGTGATGCTTGAAACTATAGAAAAGTCAGAGCTAGGCAATGAAAGAAAGGGAAACTGAAATCCTTCTTTTAAAAAATAGGAAATTTTCCAGTTTCTTAGAACCAAAGGAAACATGACAAAGTTAATTCTGTAAAAAACAAACTCCAAAAATTGACTAGTGTAAAAGGCTAGTATCTCTGTGAAGTTGTTAGTTATTTAATCTAGGTGATCCTGCTCAGGCAGAGGGGTTGGACTAGATGATGTTTTGAGGTCCCTTCCAACTTCTGACATTCAGTGATTCTGTGATTCTAGTTAGTTATTATTCTAGAGAATGGTCTGTACTTACATCTCCCAAAATTCAAAGATTAAATTCTACCTTTGTATCTTCCCACCATAATGATCTTTTTTGGATGAGCCAGTCATGAAACTGAAAGAGTTACATGCTCAGAATTTCTTTGGTCTGAGGAGTTTGCATCCATTGTGGAGACCATCTAAGCAACAATTCCCTTTCCCTGCAGCCTACAAGGCATTATGGGTGTAGTTGGGAAGAAAGTGGGTTTTCCTGTATTACTTTCTTACATTATTCCCAAACTGGTCTATCACACTCTTGAGGCGCATGTTAGTTTTGCTCAGTATATTCTGCTTAGAATGGTTACTGTTCTTCAGTGCCCTCCCTGTCTCAGCTGTCCCCAGGAGAAATTAGATGCAACTCTGAATCTAGGCCAGAAAGTGTGCACAAAATCCAATAAAGTTAATGAAAGTTAACTCACACATGTCTGAGAACAGTAGTTGTTCCTACCAGTTAGAGGCCATATCCTGCTATTGTTTCATATATTAAGCCCCTATTGAAGTCTCTTCTAAAAAATATTGTACAAAAAGTCATCTCAGGATGTGATACCAGCCAGGAGACAAAAGGTCCTCACATGTTATGTTACTGGAATCCTGGCCCTGTTTCATATTTTGAGCTATAATTTCACCATACTGTGAATCCAATCTGTGTTATTTTAAAATTAACATTGTTTTACTGACATTTTTTCACTCTTACGCATATTTAAGGTTTGGTCCTGTTAAACCATCTGTGCATGGAGCTTGCACTGCAAAACTGGGCATGGGTTTGTTAAAAAAAAACCCATACCACAAACCAGTCAAAACAAACAAAAAAACCCCAGCATGTATTCTAAATTTTATTTGCCAAAATAATTTCTAGGATTGGTCAGTTCTCTAACTAGAAATAAAAACATTTAATGTGTCAGTGGAGTCAGAAAAGTTGCTTAATTAGAAACCTAAGGATCAAAGCACTTGCAATAAATGAAAGGTGAGACTAGTAGCAGCTTTTTCATGGAATTCTTTTCACTTAATTCTTTGAGCTGAAATGTTACTGCATTATGTTAATGCAATATTCCCAATATTCCTATCTGTTTGGAATGTATTTTTCCATTGTATGGTGATAAAAGAAGATGTAGCTTACATAGCTATGTGCTCAGTATGAATTCACCATGGTTTCATTGAGGTCAGTGGAGCTACAGTGATTTATGCTAGCTGATACATTAATAATAAGCCTTAGGACATATTTTTTGACAAGGCTGTAGTTGGTCTCTTTTACCAAATGTTTTCTACTACTGTAGAGCAACCATATGTATTAATAGCATTTCTCATTTCTGAAGAGTCTGAAGTTTTGAGTTGAGGAGGTTTAAGTTAATAAATTTAGGACACAAAAATTACAGTGTATTAAGAAAAAATGCAATCAATTTTTCAAATAAATTAATAAATTGGAAGGATAGAAATCAATTACTGAGAATTAAAAATCTGATCAGGACACTGCGATTATGTGCCTGTTTGTAAGAATTGCACTAGGTCTTCAACCATCCCAGGTGGGCAGCACTTGGTGTTATATCTCATCTAAAACCACCTAAATGAAACGTTCATGTAAATTTAGTTAATGCAAGGAGCAGTAATTTCAGAAAAGAGGGCAGTATTAATTGATTTGGATTACAGGAATGCTCCCATGTAAGGAAGGTAACAGGCGTTGTAAGATTGTGTTGAGCATCCTTTTTCAGACGTTATTTAATTTTCATGTGCAATGATTTAATTTATTCTGGCTGCTGCTTTTGCTATGTTTGTGCACATTACCTAGCTCATGAAGGATTTCCACCTCCATTCCTACAATGGCCAGTTCTTAGCTTAGGTTCATGCTCCCTTGCTCTGGTATTTTATACAACCCAGGCAGCATTGAAGTTGTCATCTCTCTGTGCCTTTCAGAGAAATGAGATAGACTGTTCTTTCCTCCAAAGACTGAAGAACTTTTTTCTTTAATCTTTGTGAGTAGCAAAAAATATCAGTCAATCCTTCTGCTTGCCCTTTATCATTCACACTTCTATAAAAGAACTTGTTAAGATGGCCAAGAACTGCTTCCACTGTTTCGGATGGGAACATCTAATCCCTTATATTGGATGTTTTTAGGCACACCTCATGAAATATTTGGGTATTGTTTTGAAAGAATGTTCATTAGCTGCAGTAGACTATTGCAGCTGATAAAAGTATGTATGTCAGTCATAAGTATTTTTCCTTCTTCAGTTTTGTAGCATATTCTTATTTATTGAATGTTTTGTTTTTCCTTTTCCCCTAAAATCATTAGCATTCTTTATACTCAATGCCTGAATTACTTAACCTTTTATCTTCCAGTGCTTCTGATCTGTATGTGTCACCTTGAATGTCATGTCACTCCTCCTTCCTCTGACTTCCTTTGGTGCACTCAATTTTAAAATGTTAAAATTAAATGTTTAAATGTTTTAAAAGGTTAAATTAACCTGCCAGTATTTTTTTCCATAAAGGTGTTGGTGCTCCAGCACTATCAACCTGTAACTGCTAAAAGCACTAAATGCATTGTCTTTAAAAGAGTCTAGAGATATAAATAGAATGATAATTAATAGCAGATGGTACCCTTTGTGGCAAAAAGCCAACAGCTCTCCAGAAAAACCTTTCTCATTGCAGTTGTTACTTTTATCTTTGCAATTTCCAGTAAGGCTGATCCTCACAGCACTTCAGAGTCCCCTCTCACCTTTTTCTGCTTTCACGTATTCAGTCCTTCAGTCCTGCAGATTCTTCTTTTTTTTTTTCTTTTCTTTTTAATGTGGTAGCAAAAGCCAAACAGCTCATGTACACCACATCCATAATCCTTTCTTGTATCCATAAGGCTTTAGAAGAGACTAGGAAGCCTGAACCCCTAGTCCTGCAAGCTTCTGAATAAAACTGCATCTGTAGGAATTGGTCACATTCGGTACTTCACTTATTCATAGTTACTTATCCATAGTTTTATTGCTTCCTTTCTGTAGAAAAGGAAGCAATATGATTTTCCTTCATGTTCTCCAGCATAATTTTTTCCAATATATTTTGTATTGCAAAAGTCAATTCTCCTTTCAGACATGTTAAATCAGATTACTGCAATGATGTCACAACTTCATTGTCACAGAATGTTGAGTTCAAAACCAGACCTTGTAAACATGTAGGTTCCCTTATAAATCGATGAATGATTTGTCTGTTCCCAGGTCTCCTGAGCTAGCTTTTTTTTTTTCAAGGAAAGTGGTATTTATATATACACATCCATACATAAGTTCTATTGAACAAAACTATACATCTTCTCATTCTTATCTCCCACACTTGCAGTCTCACACTAGGGCAGGGCCTTCAGGCTCCCTGCTGGTGGTGATAAGTTTTTGTCAGTTAGTTAATATATAAAATAAATACATTCATTTTGAATAAAAAGCAGCTGATAAACAGGCAGACTTCAACAAAGTTTCACCCAATTCTTGGTATAGTTGTGTTAGCCCTCATGTGCACTCTTCCTTTCATTTGCTATTGCTGATATTCCTGTTTTTACATTATCTGTATAACTCAGTCCATCCTGTCTAACATTACAGCATTAAAAGACAGACCTTTTGTTTTTTAACATGATCATTATTAAAATAATGTAAAAAATATTTTAAAGGAGGAAACCAAAAGTATTTCTTCAAATATGAAAGCAGTCATAGCATTCAGGAAGCAATGTTGCACTGTTATAAAATGTGAAGTTCCGGTCTTTAACATAGAGATATCTGTGATCATCAAGACTTGCATCTGAGCTTTGTTTTGCATTTTTGTTTTTCTCAATGGTTTCTTCGTGGTTAATGTTCTAATAACCTACTGACTGCCAGAAATTGCACAAGGGTAACAGTTTGATTTAAACACTGTACATTTGATTTGAGGAAGTGACCAATTCCGTGCAGA
Organism: Heliornis fulica; assembly: GCA_013399135.1. Classification (NCBI taxonomy): domain Eukaryota; kingdom Metazoa; phylum Chordata; class Aves; order Gruiformes; family Heliornithidae; genus Heliornis; species Heliornis fulica. The sequence goes on along the minus strand of VXBZ01001812.1, from coordinate 566,919 downwards.
GAAAGTAATTGAGATAATCCTTAACACTAAAATGAAATCCTTCTGTACTTTGACTGAAAAAAAGAACTCCTTTGCTTGTGTATTTTAAAGTAGAACTATAAATATTTTAATCTATGGTATCAATTACAAATGGGATTATCTATTTGCTACCATCTCCCTTGAAAATGCATCTTTGTAATAATTCATTCACTTGGTTAGCATTTCTAAAGAGCATTTAGTGATTGTAAGAGTCATTGTGACATACTTGAGGAGAAGCCTAGCACAGCATGTCAGATCTGAGGAACTGTTGCTGAAATATGTCAGTTCTATCATTTCATGGAGTAAGTCCTTACAGCTAGCATGCCATTTAGATTAGGGAATTAGAATTAATTTTAAAATAATGTCATGGTTTTAACTTTCTGAAAAAAAATAATCAAAGTCTGAATTCTTTGTTTTTCTATTGCTTAGTTGGTGTTTGTTTTCACAGGTCAAAGTCCCACTGTCCGGTGTCATCACATTCAAATCCTGCGGTGACCTGTAAGTATCTCACCTCTAAATTTTCTATTGCAATAGAACAGCTGCATGAAACTGTTGTGATCACCTCATGAATGCTGAAAATATGTCTTTTGTTGACATGTATGCTTATAGTGTAATGCATCTACAGTTATAAAAACTAGCTCATGATAATCTCATTCATTGCATTTTAAATGGAAGGCTCACAGTTTATCAAACCTACTTCTGTTTCTGAAGGTATCCTTACTTTATATCTAGTTCCTTACCTTGTTAAATAAAAACTGAAAGTTCTCAAAGAAAAATACTACATTTGCCCTTTGATGAACAATTATTAAGCCTTATGTGTTCAGAGTAAAAAATGGATAGTATTTTATTTTATGAGTCCACTAACTAATAGTGAATTAGAATAAAACTGCAGTGGGAACGCATTTGACATTCACATGAATAACAGATGAGTTCATTATGATCCCCTGCTTACATAAAGAATGGCAAATGAATTCATAATTATTAGGCATTTAAAAATAACACATTCCCCCAAAAGATACAATTCTGCATTAAATACTCAGCTGTAATTCAGCTGCAGGGCTTTGGAGAACCTGAAATGAAACAATAGCACAGCATATAGCTGAAACTGAATGTCAGACTGATGATTTGGTCATTTGCCACATTCTTTAACTGCTTGGTAGCCAAAGTAATGAAGATTCATATTCTATTTAATGTCTTAGAATTAATTCTGAAATTTTTAGATTAATCTTACTTCCAAAGCAGAGAATACAGATTAGATATATGGTGCATGAAAGGATTATGCTGAGTATATGTATAAAGAGGAGGATTACGGCACATATGGCTCCTGACATGTACTCATGTTCTAAGTGCCTGTGGGCATCTCATTTGAAATATATATCAGAGCTGGATTTTGTAGGGCTTTTTGTTGACGGATATCTGGGTGCATATACGACAAATACCATTCTGGACAGTTATTTTGCTAGGAGTGACATCCTCAAATACTTGCCAAGATGTCATATTAGCATACTGCTGACAGCCTGGCAGCAGTATGCTAATATGAGCAGCACAGCTCTTCTATGAATTGTAACCTCTGCCTTGTGGTGACACTAAGCACACAAGGGTCCCAAAGGTTGCCTTGTCTGCCAGACAGAGAGGGAAGTAAGAGATACTGAGAACAAAGTTCAAAGAATACCACAAGGAACTTACAGAGAATGAAAAGGGGGGGATAAGGAAAATCCTGTTCTTTGAACCGCTGGCACTAAGGACATAAACAGAAAAGGGATCAAATAGAATAGATCAAATTAAGGTTGTTCTGAGTGCTGTCAGCACTTAAAGAGATGCAGAACTCTTGTTTCCCCAAATTGTATATGTGATTTTGATAGAAATCTTCACCTTTATGGAGGTGGAGTGAAGATTGGGATTTCCTGTATGGATTCTGACACTAAGCATAGCCCTCCTTGGTTATCCAAGGAATAGAGAAATAATGTCATATGTGACTTCTGTGTTCCTCTCCCTAGTGTAGAGATGAGCACTTGTGTGCTTAGCAATTTTAAGTCACATCATTGCCGTGTTTTCCCAAGTCTCCTTCTCCTTAGCAGCAGTCCAGGCTCTATCTGTGTTACTGTCAACTGTGTTGTCATGCTGATACCAAAGGAAAAGAAGCCACATCAAATGTGATCATATTTGTATTATACTCAGAGGTCTGAAGCCACAGTCCTTTATGAGGTCAACACCATGACTAACCTAGGCTGTGTGCTTGAGAAAAAGGGCTTTAAAAACAAAAAATGCAGAAGAGAGAGGAAGTAGAGAGGGAAGGGTCCCATGCTGTACAGCCATGGAGACTAGAATTGTATTAACCAAAACAGAATTCTATGACATAATACTACAGTTTTCTAGTCCTACTTACAGAGTCCTCACTATGAGGGAAAAATATCAGGAAAGCTACTTGTGATATCCAAAGTTTGTGGAGTTATTTGAGAAACTATTGAGATAAAATTAGCTCTTTCTGCTTTGGAACAAGAATCACTAGATCAGTTTAGAAGTTGCATACCTGCCAGTGGAAGGCCATGATTTCTGCTCTGCTGATTTACATTGCTTTTAATTTTAAAAGCCTGTTGGCACTATCTGCTTGAACTTCTGACTTGATCTAGGTAGGTAGAGTCTGGATATATATCTGGAAAACTCAGGTTGAAACATCAGATGAGCTGATGCTTCAGAAGATGGTGAAAAATGATGAAACCTGAATCAAATAGATAAAATCTAATTGTGCATGAGAGAAACTAGCTCCTTCCTGAGTCCTGTGGATTGCTGGTTGAAGTATGTGGTTTTGTGCCTTAATGCAGAGTTTCAGTTCTTATGAGCCCCATGAGGACAATGCAGGAAACCTGTTCTATCTGGTGTGAATGGAATGAGTGGTATGAACTGTTGTATTCATACATTCACAGATTTCCAGACCAGGGAGATAATAATAACAACCATTTGTACTATCCTACATACACTTATTTTCCTCATGAAAAATAAATGAAAAGTTTGGAGCTTTGTTTTGGATTTTTTTTTGCAATGTTGATACATTATGAATGCATTTCTTATGAAACTTTAAAAGTTTCTATTTTAAAACATGTAACATCAGTTGGGAAGACAGTTACTTGTTTATACAGTATTCACTATTATTCTGATTGTCAATATTTGAGGTAATTGTTATTATAAACAAGTGCATAAGAAGAAAATGCTGTGATAACTCTTCAGCTGATGACAATGGATAATTTATGTACCTTTTACTTAGGAAAACCTGGTCTTATTATCTTACTAAAACCACTTAGAAGTTAGGACATCAAAAGGCAGTCTGCTTTAAAAACATCAGATACGTCTCTTAAGTCAATGTTATGTCATCTCAGGTCATCAGTGTCCCAACCATATGTTCCCTCAGCAAAGCCACTGCTGGTCATCACTAACATCAGTGTGAAAAAACATTATAATGAAAAACATTATCAGAGAGTTTTCTGTTCATTACCAATGCATTAGATTGCAAATAAGTTATTCCAATGTTTGCTTTTAATTTGTTAGGTAAAACACGGTGACCTGTTGCATCACCCTGCTGTGGAAAAAGGGAAGCCACTCCATGAAACTTGTAGAAAGCTGTAAATAAGTTACTTTTGACAAAATCAGACAACTGTGGTCACTGGGATTCCTTTTGGAAAATTAGGAAAGAAAAAGTGATAGAAAGGCATTAATACTTAGAGTGAGTGAGTCCTGACAAGGAGAATCAGAGGAGCAGCCATCTCTGAGAAGGAAGGGCAAAATTCTTACAAGCTTTATTTTTAAAAGGAAACAGGTACAGTTGTGAGGAGGCTTGAGTAATTAATATTAGGATTAAAGTCTTGGCTTCAGAATGTGCTTACAGTAAGGCAATTCTCTAACTGAATCACCTCAATTTGTGATATGCTGTCTTGCAGTAGATAACAAAACATGTTTGTTCTAAATCTTATGAAACAATAATTATAGTAAGTAAAGGCAATTGGCAGTGATTGAAATACTAATAATACACTACATTTCAAACATTTGTTTAAGAGACCTCAGCCTGTTATTTTATTGCTAGAGAACAAACCTCTCTCAAATTGCATTTGTCTACCACTGAAATACTCTGATGGCATACACTACACAAATTAAGGCTAATTGCTAATAATTTATTCACCAGAAGGTTTGCTGTTATCAGCCTTGTTTATGTAAAATGGAGATTAAAAAACCCAATCTCTTTTTGCAAACTGCTGTGAAAATTTCATCTGCTCTTATTAGATGTCATTATCTCATAGGAATAATATAAGATTTCTCTCATACAGGAAAAAAGATAACCAGATACAATATAGGACTCTTTTATTAGTATTATTTTAGTTGGCAGAACACTATTTACATGTGTTAAATCTGTAATATATTTTAGAGTCTGTTATACTTCCAAGCAATTTGCCATAAAATTCATGCCAAGGAAGGAATAAAGATTGTGAGTATAGTATGTGTATATCATGTATTTAGCAGAAAACATGTACAGGGTTTTTTTTTTTTCATTTAAAATTCTTTTTATTTTTACATTAACCCATCTTCATCCCCTGTGGTTTTTGCTGCTCTGGTTCAAAATGTTAAGAACTCAAAGGTTCGTTAGCAAAAATATATATCCACTGCCTCTCTGCATTTGTATTAAATAATGTAAAGTAACATCTTAGTTCTTGGAAACAAGTGCTGTCTGAAACTTCAAAGTATATGATTCCTCTGAAAACTATTATTTTAGCTATTATTTTGATAATTATCTTTTTCATTGGAACATATCTTCCTGCTTCCCAATTCTATTTGTTTCAAAGGATGGGAGCAGTATCTCTTAAGTGATATTTTTACTTATAAAAGAAGAAAAAATATAAAAAGCTCCTCGTTACGAAGTTCAAACTATTTGATGGTCTCTGGATGTAACTCCTTCAATTTCCGGAGTGGTGTCCTTTCTCAGTAGCACAATATGCTACCCAGAGCTAACAGAAAAGATGAAGATAATCCAGTTGGTTCCTCACCCTCTGTAATTTAGGAAATATATTCGCTAGATTACTAGAATTTAGCTATATACATCATTACATTTATTATCATACAAATACATTCAAATTCTTAAGAGCTTGAGCATCACTGCTTGTTCATCAGTGGCAGAGGAAAATGTAGTTTTATGTTAATTTATAATGAATTTATTCTTGCTTGCAAGCACTGGAAATGTGGTGCAATGTTTGGTTTTTCAAGTACTGCAAGAGAATTTTAAAATCCAAGTAACTTATTTCAGTTGCCTGCTTTAAAAAATTTGCTGTTTCTTTATATTCTAGTAACTTTTTACTGATTTTACTTCCTTAGCCTTAAAAATAAAATACAGATATTTAATGTTTTAGATAATTTTCTTTCAGGCAACTGAATACATGGCTTTACATGTAAAAAATCAGTAAATACACTAACTTTCCTTAAAGAAAAAAATCTTAAGGAAGTAGCCATTCCTGTTCCAGAGATAATTTCACAGTTGTGGTGTTTTGCTTTGTCTTCCTGTTGGTATTCTGCACAGAGAATTGGTTATGTTTTATCTGAGGATTTTTTAAATCGATGGAAATGTCATGGGCTTTGGATTGAGGTCTCAGGGGTTGAAGAATATATTTGTCCCTGTGTCAGACCCAGCCCAAAAAAGGAGGGAGAAATATCCCAAGTGTTCATGGTTCAACTATCCTGATCTCAGCACAAATTTGAGATGTTTAGTGGCAGCATGTGAGTGAAAAACAGGGCATAGGATTCTCCCGTAACTGCCCCATCCTTCTATCATCATTATGCCCAGACAAGTGCAGAGTGTTAGATGCAGGAGGCAAAGCCAAAAGTCTCCTTCTGCTGGCAGTCTGCAAGTGAAGTCTGACTTGTACTGCCTGGGCTGGGCAAGCTGGGTAGACATGGTGCCAACCTGGGCAGAGGGACAGCTCCTGGGTGCTTGGCCTGGGAAGAAACCCTTCCTGCAGAGAAGTTTGTGAAGGGCTGCAGAAGGGCAGAGCTCCGCCTGCTGTTAAATTTCCTTTATTTTCAAACATTGTCAGGGTGGTACAAAGCAGTGCTGCGTGTCTCTGCCTATGCAGACTTTGCTGCATAACTTCTAGTTGACTGGAGAGATAAAAATAATCCATGACATAAATCAACTTCCTTCTGCCTCAGGACATAATTTAAATACCTTCTCCTGGGTGTTCTTCCCTCTTTATAGAAGTGGCAAGTTCTCTTTCTAGCCTTCACACTCTAATTGTAGAAAATGTTTAATGAGGGGCTCTACCACAGGGAGGGTAGAGCTACCACTGCACAAGGATACAAGGAATTTCAACTAGGGACACAGTGGCAGGAAATGGAAAGGTATTTTATAAAGGCCCTTGAATATTTCCTATTCCAAGATTGTAGGGCCAAAATATTACTTGAATTTATGAACAGAGCTGGACAAAAGTTTTGAATTATTTTTAAATTCCTAGAAAGTTTTGGAAGGACTGGCACCTTTTTTGAGATTATATTGAACTAGAAAAATAGTTTCAATTAAATAATAGAAGGATGAGAACCTGTTTCCAGTTTTCAAAGGAAGCATTTTACCATTCTTAAAATGAAATTTTTCATCTTTGAAACTGAAATATAATTTTCAACTTCAAAATTAATCTAAATTTAAAAGTTTGGGTTTTTAAATTGCATGGAGCGTTTTATTTTAAATTAAATGTAATATTTCATGTTTACTCCAAATTAAAATTACTTGATTTTCATTTTGTAGGAAAAAAAATGTTCTATGTGAGCCGTATGTGAACTGAGGCTTCTTACTTCTTTGTGACATTTTGGTTTGCTTATTGAACTGGAAAAAACTTCACTTGCTCTATTTATGAAATCTTCATGAGAAACTGTCTCAATAATTTTCAGGTGACTTGTGAAAAGACATTAGCTTACACCTCTGCGAGTGTATAAGGATAATAGTTCCTCTCTTGTGCTGTACCAGCATTAGACCTTCAGCCTTGCTGCCGCCTGCTCTGCCAGTGCTGTATGCTTGTTTTTTGGGATGAAAATGTAGCACGTGAGGATGTGTGATTTCAGCAGGCTACACATGATAGGAAGGGGCTCTTGGTTCTGGTGTGATTGTGAGATACCTGCCTAATGTGTCATTAGCTCAGTATACAGCAAGTAGGAAACCTTACTGGTCACACATCTTTCCCTTATACTTCACATTATTCTTTCATGTTCCTTGTTCTCTTGTCAGACAGCAGTTCATTTAAAATAAATACAATTTTCATGTAAGGTTACAGAGCAGACGATGGGCACTCCAGGTGCCCAGTCAGACTCTCTGGTTTTCTCATGTTGGTCTGAGCAACTGAAAGGCTGAATCTTAGGATCTGCTGTTGTACTCCCATTATTTATCTTGACACTGTGTGGCTGACTTGAAGGATCCCTAAGGATTTCAGGTGTTTTGTTGACTCATCACTGTCACTAAAATGCTATGGACAGTTGGAAGCTCAGAAGGCTGATAGAGTTTCCAAGAAAAGCTTAGCAGACCTTTTCTGAGGGAATAAAGTAGATAATTCAGTGCTACATGTCTCCATTCAGAGCACCACTTGGGCACGTATGTATGTGATCACAATTTATGCATAGGATTTGAATCTCTCATATGGTAGTTGGTGGGTGTTGTTGGCTTTTTATTTTTATTTTTTAAATGTGTTTGAAAGAGAAGTTAATAGGGTTGGTCTAGTAACAAATCTTCAGCAAGAAGGTGTCACTATGGACAATGAAAAATTATTCCTGAGAGCTAGGCACTGTAATCAAAACAGCCAATAGGAGTTTGCAAACTGAGGAGACAAAAATGAGCAAAAGGAGAGAGGAAAGGAGCACTGTCAGTGCAGTTTTACAGATGGAGAAGGGGATAAACCTTAACTTGGTAAAGTATGGAGGCAGAACCTGATTTTTAGCATTTCCAAATGTGTACATTTCAACATATTCTGTTTGAAAGTGGCAATGCTTTATGCCTACGCATTTCTAATTTTAACTGTTCTGATTTTTTTTTTACTATCAAAGAGAGGGGCTTTTATAGTTTCTCTTAAAATTGATTTCTTAAATACAGCAGAGCATCTCCATTTGCAGCAGGTTTTCAGTTTTGTCATAGGTATTTGGTTTTCCCCCCAAATTTTACTGAGCTGTTCAGCTGCACAGAGAAGCAGGGAGGGACAGATTTACATACATTGACTGGATGTGCTGAGTTTGCAATACAAAATAAAATGGTTATTATGTTGCATCAGAGTAAGAGTCTTAGTCTGGAAGGGAAATGTTATTGACATTGATCTGAAAGCACAGGCACAGTGTAATGGGTCTTAAAACTGGCTGGACTCTTTTCTGCATTCCTGCGTTGATCAGAATTCCGGTGAAAATCCCTATGGACGGCATAAGCAGAGCCATGGGGTGAACCCTCAAGAGTATAAATAACCTTTACGACCGTTCTCGCAAGCGAGCAGGAAGTCAGGAGAACGGTACATTGATGCTACTCGTCTTTGTCCAAGGCTGTGGTAGCAGTTCGAATTCAAGGGGAGAGGTTCAGTCCTCACATATGCCTCGACACACTCTAGCGGCAGAAGCTTGCAGTGCCATTTGGGCAATGGACCCCCCTGATTTGGTTCCTTTTTGGATGCAAAACAATGGTTTCAGTGCTTGAAAATGTAGGTGAACCTTATTGAAAGTAACCTAGCAGTTCAGAAACTACTGTCCAAGTTCTGTGCTATCGTGAAACTTGTATCACTTTTTAATGTTTTAATATATAAAATACTGATTTGGGGGTTTTTGTAGTTTTGAGTAACAAACCCTGACCTGACCTGAGCCATTGAGGTATGGCACGGTATTCATGCAATATATCAAAGTCAATAAACAGCACATATCCACGAGTCCTAGGCTCTTATCCTTTACTGGTACAGATCTTGGGCAACCTCATCTTTTAACCATCAGTAAATAGTAAATGAATAACTGCATAAAAATGTATTTATAACTAAACTCTTAAACCAGTGGTTTTGCTTATCGAACTAATCATAAGTGATTCAGTCTTTTGTGGCAACCTCATCTTTTATGGGTCACTTAGCTGCCTGAGTCCTGTCTTCATTTTTCCCTTCATAGAGCTACTCAGTGGCAAAATCCCTCAGATAAAATGAAGTATCTAAATATATGCTTTATTATCACATCAGTTTTAAAGATAGCCCAAACTATGGTGAAGTGTTTTCTGTAGGATCATGAACTTTCTGTTGCAATATCTTTGATTTGGCTGAGGGTTTCTGCTGGTCCTCTAGCCTCATTGCTGTTACAGTTTGGGTTGCAGCAGGGTGGAGTATCTTTTTGTGTTTTACTGCAATTCACACACTAACATGACTAAAGGATTTTGCATAGCACAACTCAAAATTTCCTTTCCTGAGGAAATTTTGATGTTTTGAAACTCATTTGATTGCATCACAATGAAAACAAAATCCTGTTTCCTGCAAAACAAAAAAGTAGAAGCAATAAATTCTGATTTAATGTTTGAATTTATTATTGTTGCTTACAAAACCCAAGCAGACTACATGTATCTAAGGCTCTGACTGTTTTTTTTATTCCTCATTATTCTCTATTTTAGGGACTTCTGCTATACTTTTCTCAGCTTAACATCACCACAGGTTTCCTCTGCAGTAAACCTGTCTGCTAGTCATGGTGGGGGGCTCTATGTAACCAAATTTCCCATTATCTTTCATTCTCTTTTTGCTAAGTATTTGTACCTTTTCCCATCTGACATTAAGGTCCATTGCCATCACACTGTTAGTCTTTATTGTGCTCAGCCGTAAAGCAACTTTCAAGTCTTGCTTTCTGGTTAATATATATATTTTAGACAGGCTCTTGCTGCTCTGCCTCTGAGGCTTTTTTAAAGAACTTTTTCTCTTTATATGGGTAAGTTACTCCAATAACAGTAAATTTAAATGTTCTGTCTAAATGGAGATACTTCCATGAAAATATACCTAACTCCCTGGAGATGCTTGCTTTTGGAGTGAGTAGATTTTAGGCTGATGCAACTCAGTCCTAAATACTGAAAAGATGCTGACCCAAAGTTAGAACTGGATTGAACAAATAAATATCCCATTGAAGACAACAGGAATCCTTCCAGTTTACACTGGGAATGAATTAGAACTTGGGTTTTTTGCATCCTCATTTGAACTATCATCCTAAAATAGCATTGTCAGACTAGATATATCATAAATTTGTAGTTATGCCATAATAATTTTGTCATCATTAGTGATTAGATCAGCTTTAGAGGTTTTTTTTTCCTTGTCCTGTTGCCAAGTTCCATGAGGACACATGCTGTGAGTTAGGATGGAGCTTTGAATTCTTTTTTCTTGTGGAGAAGGAACTTCCAGTGCCAGGCATCTGTTACACATTCATGCATATCTACGTGCAGCCCTATTTGGGTAATGCATTATTATTTTCCCCACTGTTCTGTAGTGATATAATAGAAGCAGAATGGCATTTACCATTCTCTGGGAGTTGTGGTAGCTGGACATCTGTGCACAGCATCGTCTGGGTAGCATACTTGAGAGGGCCTAACTTAGGGGAACAACTCACTGCTAGGTTAGTTAAGGCAACACTGTTCAACATATGTCTCATGTACCTCAAAATAATAAATGTTCCTTTGCATTGCTGTCTGCTCATTTGTGATCTAGAGCCTAATCCAAGCAAAGAGTAAATCAAGTCATAAGAAAAAATAAGAAAAAAAGGGATGTGTGAACATAAAAATAAGAAAAAATAAAAAAATAAGAAAAAATAAGAGAAAAAGTGGATGTGTGAACATCCAAATGCTTTGATGCCTTGATAATGCCTTGAAAAACTCAATCGCTTGTATGTAATGAAACATCAGTAGTTAGTCTAACGTCTGGGCTGTAAAGCTGCAGTGTGGAAGTTATCTCCTGGCATTCCCTGATGCAGTAATCCATGTTGAACTATTCGACTTTCAATAATTTATGTGCTTGCTTTGTCCACCTTTGCATTTTAAACTTAATGTCAGATGACTCCATAATTTACTTTTGCATCTACTTTAGGCTCCCATTATAAATAAATAAACATTTGAGTATTGCATGTCAGTGTCTTAGAAGTCTCCTCAGGGACTTTTTGTTGGGAGAGTGTCTTTCTGTCTTTAAGATAGCGTCAGACTTGGAGCAGAGAAGTTATAATCTAGAGAAGTCTAGAAAATATGAATGGTTTCCATGGACAGTGGCAGATAAATTAGCTAAGCATATAACTACTTAGACCAACTACCTTTGGGCAAATAATCCCAGTTGAACTGAGGATTTATGCTCTCTGTGCAGTCCAATGGATATCCCTATCCTGCACTCAGAGACAGTTTGGGTCCAATGTAGCTCTTTTCACTGCCAGTTGGTGGAGACTAGCTGACAGATCTTCTACCTGGTATGCCTAAACCACAGGTTGCAGTGCTGATTTTACTAACCATGCTATTTCTTATTACTTTGCAAGGTGAAAAGTTAAATTAAGCTTCTTTTATCCTCCCTTTCCCCTGAACAGCCTTTTTAAAAACATCACAAAATAAAGGTATTTTGGGGAGTCAGACTACAAGCTTTGTGAAGTGGCTACAATTCTATTCTTTTACTTAAAGGTACTAATCCTGGGAGGCTTAATTTGGAAGTTTTAAATAGTATTCCTTCTGTTTAAACAGTTTGGTTGCCTTCATGAAAAAGGCAAGTTTAGGTTAAAATTTAGGTAATATTTATGACAGTGCACGGGGATTATGATGGAAGCCAGTGTATTGCAATATAAAAATTCTGTGAAGTGGCTCATTTGTTTACCCCATGATTCTCTAAAGTCACTACACAGACAAATGCATTATGCAGATAGAGAACTAGAGACAGAGGTTATGTGATGCCTAAGGCCATTCAGTGAGTCAAAGCTGAGCCAGGGTGAAGTTCCCATTTTAGTGTGTCTATTAATAACACCAGCACAGACAAACTACATGAAAGAACTAAATTTGGGGGCTCTGTGATGTCAGCATGCTATATATCAGGCCGAAATATCCTTTGTTTCCTTCTAACTCCTAAATGTCTAAATTATTAGACATAGATATGACTGGATCAGTATGTTATCTCATGCTTTGTAGTAATAATCTCTTTCCTTTTTTACAGCTAAGGCTTTTTGTTTTTCCTTTCCAAACAGAAACCCTTCTATGCCTTCAGATTTTAAGGACTGAAACTGAATTCTGCATCTAGAATCAAGAAAGACAAGCCATAGCAAAAATGGGAGACAGTGTTAATAATGCCAGACTTTGCCTGCATTTGTTGTCCTTTTAAAAAAAAGTATTTACATTTATGACTGTTGCTGTGTCAATATTTTCTTTGTATATATTGAGTAGCTTCATCTAAAGCTACTGACTGTAGTTACTAACAAAATATGGCAGAGGAAATTATATTCTTTAATGAGGAGAAGTCAGTGGTAGGGTTTGCTGTATGTCATTAGTACCTCTCCGTGACTTGCCTTAGTGACTTGGGCTTGGACATTAAAGAAAGAATTCCAATTTCAGCTGCTTTTGCTAATGGTTCTCTTTCTTATGGTTGCTGGCCTCATCATCATAAACCCAAAGGCAAGTAAGAGGCAGCAAGAGCAGAGAAATATTCACAGGAGCTGACTAAGGAGGGTTTGACAGTTTCAATGGGGAAGGATGAGGAGTCTTGCAGCTCTGTTTATCTTGAGCCAACGTCTAGAAAGCCAAAAGATGGTTATCAGGGACTGTATCTGTCTATCTTGAAGACATAAGGCATTAACATGGATATTCAGGAAAAGTTGATGAGAATGGGTTGTTTTATCAGCTAGTTCTAAGGAAAATTATTCAATGCTTCAACTAAGACAGTATTTATATAGGTATTATTTTGAAGTATCCAGTTTTATGTGTTTCAACAATTTTACTTATTTTTGGTATAGATATCTTAAATGACAGAAATCCAGTCTTTTCACCCAATGGACTTGTTTCTTTTCAGTGCAGTTAAGGTAGAATTACCCAGTGACAACATTGGAATTGTTTCTTGTAGCCACTGTTTTATGTAACCTCAGACATGTCATCTTTAAATGGATCTCATTGATATGTTTTACTCCCTGCTGCTTCTGTGCGAGCTCATTGCCTTACAATCTCAAGATAAGTTAAATACCCGAATATTATGGAATTTGCAGTGACTGATTTCAGTTTTAGGGATGAAATTTTAGTCATAAATTTTGCAAGGATATATTAAAAAAGTTTATTTGAAAAGGACAGACATCCATTTCTAAAGGTAAATTGCAACAGAAATGCTGATTAATTGACAACTACCTTGAACTTTATTCTTATTGATACCACAGCCTGTGAAAGACCTCTGAAATATACAAGTCAAACATACTGTAAGCTATATGGCAATTGTAGGATCTAAATAGAAACTAAGTTATGATGCTCTGAAATGCTTTTGACAAAAATTGTAGCTTTGGTGCTTGAGGTTTGTTGCTTTGGTTTTCAACAGACGAATCAGTCCAGATCTATACTACAGTCTCTGTCTCTCATCCATGTGGCATTCAACTCCATTTTTTTCTGAGGAAAAGGAAGTTATGGTCTCAGCCTCTCAGTCTTTCCCTCCCACTACTGTGAGGGTAGCCATATTGGGCCATACATATTAAAAAATTAATTTCCCTGATAATAGCTTTAGCAATTCCAGCTTATTATGATATCATTGTGATACATAATGATCTTTCTGTATGTAGAGTGAAGAGATTTATATAATATTCCAAATAGCAACTCACCCATACTTAAAGGATGCCATCAGTGCAACACTGTCTCTAGTGGGTCTCTATATATACTATAAAGTGGGTTTGTCTTTTTCTCAGCTGTATCACATTGGGAAGAGCTGGGTAGAAGCAAGTGTAATTTGCTTATCTACCTGCTCTTCCCATCCTCCCAGGATTTTCTGTTACACCTCCATTCCTGTGTCACTCCCACCTGCTCTCCATCCTTCACAGGTATCCCTGCGCTTCTCTAACTGTTCTCAGAGGTAGAGACAGAGAGTGAAGTAAGAGCCAGAAGCAGGCTAACTCCTGCTGTGGCGTGAAGTGAGAAGAAATGGAGATGGGAGGATCAGAGAGAAACGGGCTACCTAGTGTCTTCATGCTTCTGGTGCCACCTAGGAGAAGGCTGAGGGCTGCTGGTGCTGCCAAGTGTTGGCAGCTGCAGAGAAGACAAACCTGAGCTGCTAGCACCATCTCCTCGCACACAGGTCTGCAGCTTGCCACTCCATGCTGCTCCCTCATTGCTTTTTCCTGCCTCTGATGAGCCTTAAATTTCTGCTACATTTCCTCTCATATCTGTTACGCTGTGACACTCCCCCTCTAAATTGATGCTGCCTCCCAACATATCAATAGCAAAATTTGTCAGTGGTTTCTTGGGTTTTGTTGCAGAGGCCTCTCCTCTGTGAGACCATTAAAATTCAGACCCAGTCCTTGAAGAATTCTTGTGCTATTCACTTTTCCTGATGATTCCTCTTTCAAGCCAGTTTCTCAACTGGATTTAGTAGAATTAGTCTGGAGCAAAATGACAGCCAGGAAAAATAAAACTGTTCCTTCAATTTTAATGAAGGGCTGAGCCATCTGACCTGGTTGTTGCAGTGTAGGAAATTACTGCATGTCAAGGAAGCCATTGATACTGTAGGTGTTTTTAGTCTAGCCATTTACAGTGTAGTGAAGGACCACTTAAACATTTTTAAACTGAATATTATGCTAGAGTTGAAAAGAGTAAATTAAGAAAAAATAAAAAGTCAGGTGAAGAGAGTATAACTGGCCAATTACCATGCTGTGATCATGCACAGTAACTTATTTATCGTAACTTTAGCATGTGTCTGAGGATGTCATTAAAATTTGAGGGACTCATTTCTGTAGATTATTCAAATGAAGGAATAACTATTATTCTTACTCATGTTCTGACTCTAGAACAAGTTCTAGAACCCACAAGTGTGGGTTCCACTTTAGCCATTGCCCTTATCAATATCCATTAGTCTTTTATAGGCAAGGACCATCAAGTGAGTTATGGAGTACCTGGCACCATAGCTGCTGCTGAATTTTAAGTTAGTACATTCATAGAGTCCATCTTCAGTATCTTATATGTGGCTGATTTAATGTATATACACACACAAAAAAGTGTATTAACATAGCATGAGTCTATCCTCAGCTGGGAACTTCTGGAGAGTTGCCCCATGGTTTCTATTCCTTCTGTAACAAAGATGGGGTTTTCCAGAGGGGTGCTTTAAAAATGAAAAGTTAATATAACCTAGTGGTATCTTCTTTTTCATTATTAATATTATTTCCATTCTACACATACTGCATTGTCTTTCTAATAATAATAATTTTTATCAGTAGCACAATTTAGTATGATATTTTATAAAATGAGCACAAACAAGCACCTCTTCAATTTGTACAACTGCATCACTGTATTGAGTTTTATCTCATTGAATTCCCAAAACTCTTGATTCTGCACAGACCTGTCCCATAGTAGAACTTCAATCAGCTTAAAGTTGTGCTGAGAGTAACTTTTTGGAGAGAAGCAGAAGCACAGGATCTAGGTTTACATGCATGCCTTGTAACTTGCCTGATGACATATTAGTTCCTCTATCCAGTAAACAATCAATTGCTTTGCTAACTTTCAGCAAAACTCAGCCCTACTGATGTCTTTCTTCTTGTGGTTTCTGGGAAATATGTCGAGTCTCAAGATTTCCAGCAAGCTGAGTGCTAATATTTGGTATTCAGTGTAAGATGGAACTAAGGCTTAAAGGATTGATTCATATTTCTCATTAAGCTAATTTAGTATCAGTGACTTCAGTGAAACTGAGGCAGAGATTCACCAGTGGGTGGAGAGAGCCACTCAGAGATCAGCCTTATGTTCAGAAGCACAGACAACATCATAGAAATTGTCTCTAAAATGACGAGAGGCTTCAGAAGCAAAAATACCAGTTTCAGAGCCTCGACCTAAATCTGTTGATACTAGCTGAAATTTTCACTTTTTGCCTTTAATTGTAAGTCATTATAGTCTGCATGGGGCACTTTTGGTTTTAATTCTTTACATATTAACACCAGAACTTTTTCCATTCTGAAAATTAGGACTTAAAGACCTTCAGTTCACTCATGTGCACATAGAGAATTTCTCTCATCCCTCCAACTGGTTTTATAAATTACTCAAGAAACATTTGCAAGCTAGAAATTGAGTAAAATATTCTCACATATTGAAAAGGCAAAAGGTAAAGTTTGAACAAGTTCCTAAAATACTGTTTAAAAGTCTGTACCAACTTTTGATTCTGCTGCAGACTGTGATGTGTAAGCATTTTGATAGGAAATTTCAGGGGCTACAGTTATACTGTATGCTTTTGTCTGTTCTGGCAGGAGACACAGGTAGCTTTTGATGGCATATTCTATCTGAAGACCTCCCTCTAGTGCAAAGTCAGGCTTTTTAAAACCTCTCCTAGTAGGACAAGAAACACTCAGTTGCAGTCAAATATTTGGATAATGTACATTAAGCTCTCAGGGGAATTCTCTGTTTGCAATCCTCATATTACTTAGCATGAAAAGATAAAGCATAAAGCAATTCCTGTTTTTCTAAAAAGCCTGAAGTACCCGAAAGGACCAAAACAATCCCCTGTCCAGTTTCTGTCACCAGAGATTCCCAGAATTTGGATTGTACATTCATTAGACAAAAACTGTGGTCATCTTCCTTCACCAGTATGTGTAAGTAAAATGTCCCTGAGGACAATAAACTATTTTTACAAATATTTCAACAAAAGACTATGTCCTATAAAATTGGAATCTGACTATTCTTGCGGAGCTTACTCGGTGCATTTCCGTGAGCATGGATAAAAGGAACTGCGTGATAAAACCTTTTCATTTTCAGTACAGCTCCGTCTGCTGCATTGGATTTTTGCTGTATATGTCTTTGTATTGTTAGTGCACTGCTGTGTGGCAGCTTAAAGATATTATTGCAAAACTGACACATGGACAAGACAGCTATGCATATAACTGTAAATCAGCAGTAGCAGGTCTTTCTTATAACGATTCCTTCTACCGTCCGTAAAACCATTCCCTGATTTGAATAATAAGCCTAACAATATACCTAGAATAAGGAAGATCAGGCAATAGAAATATCCACAATTTCAATCAGGATCACAAGTTACATATCTCCAAAAGATGATAAAATGTAAGGAGAAAAACCCCAAACCCTGGAATTGATCAAAATGAGTGTCAGTCATTGATTTCTAGAACACACAAAGAGACAGTGAGTATAAATGTGTTACTTACAAATGCTGAGGGTTTTAGAGAATGAAAATGGAGACCAGGAGCTGGAGACTGCCTGCCATGCCAGCAGTGTTGATTTGGAAGCGATGGACACAAATAAACGTTCAGCAAAGCTTAAAAAACTGCAATGCAAGGCTAGCCAAAAGTGTCCATGTCCTTACCGTGCTGTGGCTGGCAGGCAATCCGTGTCTGGGAGCCTTCAGTCCCTCTAATCAGGCTCTGGGGATTTTGTTTGCAAGAGAGATTGTCCTTTAAGTGATCAGTGCAGGAAAACAGAGAAATAAAGAGAAATGAGCAAATTGTACAAGGCAAATAGCTGCAGGTCTTTAGCATGCTCCCTGCGTTTTCCTGAGCTGCATCTGCAGTAGAGAAAATATCCCAAAAATAGCTCAGGCTGCCAATGACTTGCTGAAACCTGAGAAAGAATTGCTGAATTTAAAGATCTGGGTTGCTGTGGGTGTATGATTAAAGTGAGAAATTGCTGGCAGGAAGAACCTGGGATGAAACCACATGCTTAAGGAGTAACTTGTGAGTTCACTGGTATCAGAACATGAGCTGACCTCTGATTTCCCCCTCCTCCACCCAATGCCAGTTAACCCTTAAGAGTTCAGCATGGAATGGGAAATATAACAAAAAAAAAAAAAGTTCTTTTCACCTGTAGTATCTGTGGTGCAGTCACAATATTTTGTGGCAGTACTCTACTTCCTAAATTTCTAAGCAGTCAGGCAAGCTGACGTTTTGCAGAGGTTTGGAAAGCACAGGTTTTTAGAAGGAAGGAAGGAAGGAAGGAAGGAAGGAAGGAAGGAAGGAAGGAAGGAAGAGAGGAAGAAAGGAAAAACAGAAGAA
>VXBZ01001812.1:470817-548663 GCA_013399135.1 Heliornis fulica | reverse complement strand
GAAGGAAGGAAGGAAGGAAGGAAGGAAGGAAAAGAGGATAACATAGCACTTCAGGAAATTTTCTGCAAACAGACTTATGGAGAAAACATCAAGACCTGCCAGAGTGTCTGGTGCAGCCTTAGAGGAGACACTGGTATTGCTATTCTGTGCCCAGAATAAATTAGGGTAGCCTAAGGACTACTCGAGGTTGTTCTGGTGTGTAAGTGTCCCCTATGGATTCCTTGTGTGTACTCAGACCACTAGAGCATGGCATACTTTAGCCCCAAACCTCAGCTTGGTCCCTGGCACTTTATTAATGTTACTTCCCTGATTTAGAAGAGAACAAGCAGCATTTGGCACAAAGCTGGGTACATTGGCTTGACACCAGTTAAGTTTCCCAAGTAGTGCCAAAAGTAATCCTCAGTAACCTATTTAGGACAGCATTAAAGCTGCCAGAGCATGGACTAGGAGCTAGTCCCAACTTTTCATACTGACACTGAAAAGGGAAAAATCTTCAGTACTATAAGTGGGTTAGATTCAAGCCACATGGGACTGGATTATGAGAAGCTGCTGCTTTGGAAAGCAATTGTGCATCTGAGAAAAGAACTGAGTATTGCCCTTACTTCAGAATGTGCTTTTATTTTAACATCAGTTTTTTAAGATGTGCCAAACAATAATGGCATCATCGGGAGAAGAAAGTACTTTATGTGCTTCAGCCATAGTGGTGTGTGATCAGTTAATCATTCTGATAGGACTGTCTACTTTGCACAGCAAAGCTATACTTCTTTAAGAGTATCTGAGCACTTCATCTTCAAGATGCTGTGTGCATGTGAATGTTTTATATGTATAATTGTGGCAGTTTTACACTTGAAGAGGCATTCTGTGGGGCTAGAGCTAAGCATTTGCCCTACAAAAATAAACAGGCATTTAATTTGCACATATACAGGGGGAGCTTTGGAGAAAAGGACCCATTATCAGCTCTTTTGACCTACCCAGATTTCTACCTCTTCTGCTCCTGATTGTTGTTCTAGGAGCTTGGAGAGTAGAGAATTCCTGAAGTAAGGTGTTAATTTTATTTGTATTTATACCCCGGCAGGCAGTGTCTGAGTACTTCTGCTGACCAAAAGGATTGTAGATTAGAAATTATGGTATAAATAACTGTGGCTCATGTCAGAGCATTCATTCTCAGACAAAGGCAGTAAACACTTTGACATATCTAGTGTTGGTATATATTGTCTCAAATTTCATGGAGAGCTCAAGATGTCTAATTACTAATCTCCTAAAACTCCTGACGCAAACCTCTGTTCTTGCCTTTGAAGCAGCACGTGGTAATGGGAAGGACTTTGTATGCAGCTTTTTTGTAAGTTAATAAGACCTAGAGCCAGTAATACTGTTGGCTAGTGGGTAATTCATCATGTATGGTACACTGCTAGTGACATATCAGCATGAGACTGTCATTAGAGGCTAGTGTGTTAGCAGAACTATGCATTAAAAAACAAGATTTTTTTTTCCCCACAAATGTGGTCATTAATTCAAACACTCTTTTTGTCTCTCCTTGTTATGAAGAGGTTGCTAATACAACACAACAAAGCAGTGCTTCATCTCAAACAATTGGAAATGTAATATTCCAAACCATTCTTGCTTTTCTTCATTCTTTTTTTGTTGATTTTCATTACTACTGTCTAGGTCATAAATTATATATGTATATGATATGCATATTTTTGTATTTTTAACTTAAATATAAAAACGGTAAAAGTGAAAAGAAAAGAGTATGACAGAATTCTGAGCAGAGAACAGATGGGTGGTTTGGCATAGAAACAAAATAGTTAGCATACATTTGTCAGTCTTATTGTGAAACACTAATGCTTATGATGCCTATCAAATAGATGTATGGAGACATCTTCCACTAAACATGATAGTTTATATCATATTTCTGAATTATCTAACACACTTTTGAGAGCTAAATGTTTGAATATTCTTTTCTTCAATTTATTAATTTCTTTAATATCATATGACTTGAGTTTGGTCTAAGCACACAGCATACACAAAGGGCTGGCTTTCATCCTTGATTTCCCTGGAGAGAAGGGGAGAAGTATGTGAAACTACTGCTATGCCACCAGGACCGACTTAGTTTTAAGTCTGTTGTGTATTCTACTGTAATCAATACATTGTCTGTATGCACATCAGGATTTGGATTTCAGCATCCAGTAATGTTTCAGGGTTCTTGCCTGTAGGTGTTGGTTGATCTGAAGAAACAAAGTCCTGTTCCTACCAGTGTGACTGTAAATGAGAACTCCATTACAGAAATTCATTGAGCAAAGTAAATCAAGAAATGCAGGTGAATATTTTACACACTTCACTGGGGCAGGATGTCACCAAGTCTCTTGTTCAGGGAGCACGTTGGAGAATGAACTTAAAAATTATGCCTGGTACATGTAAATCACTAAAGTACAAGAATTTCCAGTGGATTGACAGATAATTACATTTTTATGAGAGTGCTAGAATTGGTACAAAATGGCACTTTGCATTTTCCAAAATTGTGATCGTAGAATGAACTTACCTGAAGTAACTTGGAATTAAAAATAAAGACCAAAACTGTTGTAAGAACTTTCTGAAATATAATTATCATTGATCATTAAATTAATATCTCAACTTGGCTAATAGTTTGGATAAAATCCTAGTTTCGGTAACATAAGGGAACACTGACCTTATCCTGGTCCCACTGAAATCAATAAGAAAACTTGATTCAGGGTGATAGATGAAGTCCTAATTAAAGTTGTAAACTTGGAGAAGATCTGATGAAAGTGTCTGTTAATGGTGAAATAATTAATGGTCTTGAGAATAAAGTAGCAGTTTTGCCTTGAGAATAGTCAGTGTGAAAAAAAGTGCAGAATATCATGTTTTATGACAGGGACGTGAAAAGTACAGCCCCTTCCTGTATCTGGCAACTGATTTGCATGGGCTTACTACAATATATTTCTACCATTCTAGCTAATGCAAATTAGGCATAGATACTAGCAGCTGTCTACCAGAAGCTCTTCACTCATTTTTCTCTTCTCATTTTTGCCTTTCTGCCCTACTGCCTGCAACTTTCTCCTTTGTGTTTAAAACCCACTTTTAATCCCCATCTTCCTTGCCAAGTGCAGTCTGATTGTGTCTCATCCCACCCTGCTCTATTCCAGACCCATACTGTTGCCTTGTATTTTGGTTTTCTTATTTAGTTGGAAACTTATTGTTGTGATAGATAAGTTTCATCACTATGTACTACTACAGGAAAGGTGCCAGTATAATAGAAACACTCTGTAAAATTGATTTTTTTTCTCTACAGAGGACTGCCTGAAAGATTTTGTGAGATCCCTGTAGAAATTCTGTCACCATCAGTGAAAAAGAAAATTAAAGAAATGAAACCAGAAGAAAGCCACAACCCTGCCCTCCCTCTAGGCACTGAGTTTCTCATCAGTTGTCATTGAAAATTTCCACAACTGCTTTTGGCATCATTTCAAAAATTCTAACTCTGTGCTGTGCTTTGTTTGATTAATAACTAGTTCCAGAGATTTTCTCTGGTGATCCTCACATGAGACATAAAGAAATCAACTGCCTCAGCAATGTCTGGGAGCAGAGTATGTCATGGATATAGTTTGCTTCCCTGAGTTTATAGTGAAACATCTTATTGTATTCCTTGCCCTAAAGTACTAATTTGGTACATTTTGCATCTGTTTGGCTTGAGGATTGCAGGTTTGCCTTAGGAAAGTAAGAGAATATAGTAAGAGATTGATATTAGCAACTACCAAACCCATGATTATTCCCATGGTATGAAGCATTCAATTTAGCCTTACTATATTTGTTTGGTTTTACAGTATAAACCAGAATACTCCAAAGCAACTGACTCCTGGATACTAACAATTCCATTAACAAAAATCTTATTCTGAATGTTAGGGAAAATAGGGAGCAAAACGGTCCTGGTTCTGCTCCATTGTACAGCTGTAAATCAAAATACTTCTTCCTGAATTTGCACATTTCAAATCAGTGTACAATTTGAGGTAGATAATTGCCATATCCTTTCTTGAAATGAGCTTCACAGTGACCAAAAGGAAAGATGCTTTATCTCATAGTTGTGGTTAGCCAGTTTCTCAAAGCCTGGACTTCTGTGAAAGACATGTTAGGGCATGTTTATTGGACTTGAAGAGTACAGATCGGGAAAGGTTTCATTAAAAGTCAGCTGGAGTCTGAAGCCCATCAGTGTAATTTTGTCTGATATGTTGGCTGTGGGAAAAATTCACTACTGCTGTTGCTGCAGTGCCTTTCTTTCTCTCATCATTGTTATCTGTCACCAGTGCAGTGACTCTGTTCTAAGATGGCTTAGAGGTTCCTCTTGTTTAAACATACGTTTTATATCTCTGCTGCCTGCAGTCGGACTAGCTAAATATGCTGGGAAAGTTTGCATAGCAAAATAGTATCACAGTAGTCCTGTGAGGTAGGGTAGTGATTTTATAATAAGGAATAAATGGAATAGAGAATGTAAATGACCTGTCAAGAACAGGACAGGAAAGCATAAGCATATCTTTTTTTTGCGTCTGTCACTGATTTGGGGTATATTTTGAAATTGTATAAATTTGGTAGCCTCCAAAACCAGTTTAAAAACCCCACAAAGATGTATAAAGAGAAATAAAATCCAGTGTCAGTAAGTTTTCACTGTATGTGCCATTTTTACAAAATTTGCCTTCACCTCGGAGACAACTTGTTACATTTTCTGTCCCTCAGAGCTTTTTGCTCTGCATCTGGTTTCTCCATGGCAGTGGTATTTTTGCCAGCTCACAATGTTTTTCCTGTGAATGAAGATGTCAAACATCTGTGGGTTCATGTACTCTTTAAGTCTGGTATCTCTCAGTTTAGATTGTATTGTCTGTAGGAAACATTGTGTTCATTAATATGTTGAACGAGGAAAGCACTGAAGCACGTACCTGAAGATAGGTTTGCATTGCAGTAGGATTATATTTAGCACGGTATTAGGACTATATTTAACTATTCTTGTGATTAACTGTGATTTTTATATCAGAGGAACTTCAGTACTATTCTGAGGTACATCCAGTACTAGGGCTTTCTTGTCTCCTCCTACACATACAAACTTTTGATTTCCAGAGACAAGATTTTGCAGTAGTTGAATCAAAGGTGTAACTAGGTCAGACAGTACTTCCATTCCTGTGCAAATAGCCTGCTAGTTCCAACACCAGTTTATCTAGTGTGTAAACTGGCCAGCAGGCCTTCATAAAATCATTCTTTTCCTTCAGCAGTGGTCTTTACTCAAGAAAGATTCTCATGGTGACAGTAGGAATCTTACCTGAGTTTTAACTGCGCAAGTTGACAATTATTGATTATAACACATAGAAAAATTATCCAGTATGAGTCCCTAGTAGATCCAATTCTGACCATTCAGCAAATTGGGTTATGAAGCTGCACATTTCAAGAAGTGTTGTTATTCATATTAAGCAAGCAAAACAATCTGATTGTATTTTCAGAATCTTCCACTGCTTAGTTAAAAAGAGAAACCCAAACCAAATCAGTTTAAAACCAGTCCCACATAATCAGCCTAAAAGACTATGGTTCAAGATTCCTGTATTGTGGTTAATGGAAAAGGATAATTGTTTGGACAAATAGAGGTGGAGGTTTTAATCTTATTTATTCCATGTAACACATTTTTCCACTGCTGCACCATGCTTTTCAGAAGTGTCACTTGTAAAACCCTCCCAAGGTTTAAATTTATAGAGAAAAATTTACTGGAAATGCTATGAGTTTAATTTGAAGTTCTCAGCAGATACAAAATAGCATTTTACTGTACAATGAAATTTCAGTGTCCTGGTGTTCCTAAGGCAGATACATTACCATGCCTTCACCCCTCATATGTTTATTAGTTGTTTGATATTTAATGATAGAGTTTGCTGTCCTATTTGGGCAATGCAAAAGCCTCCGGGAGTATACAGCTGAGATTGTCTAGTGCAGATGTACTATTCCTGATAGCCATATTCCCTCCACTTGTTCTGTCTGCAGAAGATGTTGAAGAGAAAGAAGGGAGGAAGGACATGCAGGTCAGTGTGGACATCCTGAGTTGCCCAGCCTGTGGGTTCTATAGCCTCTGGCAGTCCCATTCAGCTTGGGGGAATAGCGGGGAAGAAGCAAGGAATCAAATGCGTCTTCCTCTCAGTGCCTCCTTGGCTCAATTGAATACATATGAGACCAGCGATCTTTTGCTAGGTTCTTAGGGAGTATACTCTGTAAAATTCTAATTTTGTTGCCTTTTGAATCACAGAATGTTAGGAGTTGGAAGGGACCTCAAAAGATCATCTTGAAGTATATTTCTATTGATCTCTGACTTTTATTTTGTTATGACCTCACAATTCCACATCATTTCAAAGAGCAGTTTGGTCTTACAGGTAGCTGAAGAGCCTCTCTTATCCCAGTGACTGCCAGCCATCTTCATTGGTTTGTTAGCAATTATGGCTCTTTCCTTGAGCTGGATTTTTTTTTTGTTTATTTTTTGTAATCATGGAATACATTTAATCAAAATATTTAATTATGTTTCTCGCCAGTTAAGGTCTGGAGCCAGTTTGGGGTTTGTTTTAATTAGAAAAAGATTTTTTAAATGAAGCCCTTTTTCAGTGGCTTTCAACTCAGTTACAGATCCGGATCATAACTTCTGTTTGGGGCAGACATTCAGAAAAGTCTGTAAATCTGCCTTTAACTCACATTGACTTTGGTCAGGGTAGCTTAGAGATGAGCATGTGCTTCAATGTCTGGCTAGCCTAGGCCTGAACATCAACACAGGGCTCAGGAATTTTAACATGTTCTATCACACCAAAGAAGAAATAATAACTATTTGCTTTATAACTGCCCTTATTGATTTAGTTTTTAACTGCAATTAATATATAATTTATTGGCAACTTATTTCCTAGGAAGATTGAGTTAGTAGCGAGTTATGAGAAGACCATGTGGGCGACACAGAATGGGTTAGGACGGGTCAGACCCCATGGCTGTGGTCCAGTGGGGTTGTGTTTTATAGATCCAGCCTTTAACTGAAATGTGCCCCGTACATGTAGTCCTAAAAAAATGTCAGGAGGTTACCAAGGGCTTTGGAAGCATATAGAGCCGCTGCTTCAGGTCACTGGCACCAGACTGTTCTTATCATGCAGTTTGCAGTGGGTAAGAAAAGCACTGGAGCCAGCTTTCTTGATAAATGAAGGAATTGGATGGCCTAATGGAGTAGAGACTACTCAGGTATATGTATCTCTATAAAGCAGTGCCTGTCTCCAAACACCTGTAACTTTCACCAGTGCAAGTAAGTAGCCAAAAGTAGCTGTTTCTTTTTAGACAGGATAAACACGACTAGAGTAGAAAACTTACAAATAAGAACTTTAAAATGCAGTTGAAAGCACAGGTGTGACAAACAACAAATTTTGAAAGGTAAAGACAACCTGTGTTCTAAGAAAAACCTTCATGAATCTCTTGCACTGGTTTTCGGTTGCTAGAGGGCAGCATTGCATAAACAAGGAGAGCATGAGAGTTTAAGGTCTGTAAGCATCTTCTCACCGAGTTTAAATGTAGTACTTTTCAAGGATATCACTGACTTTTCAGTTTTATGATCAGAGTTTAATTTAAAAAGCTATTTCTGCTTTGATTATTGTCTCAATGATGTTAACGTTCATGTATCTACATTTCCTCTGATTCTTTTTGACTTGTCATAAATTCTGAAGAGGCAGTTGCCTTGGACACTATTCTTGTCACAACTGCCATAAGTAAAGAAATTATGAGATTTTAGAATAGCTTCCCACTTTATTTTATTCACTACATGAAATCGTGTACAACTAATTAATTTTCCTACTTCCCAAGTAGATGGCACCTGCAAAATATTTATATACTGGCCCCTGAAACAGAGAACAGTAAGGTATAAAATTTATGACAAATTATTTATTTCTTATTTATGGGTGTTGCTTTGCATTCTGCCTCAGAAGGCTGTGCCTCTGCTTTAAGTTGCTCCTCTTTGGCTATTCCTTATTTTGCTAATGGAGTGCTTGCTGTCCATGCAGTTTTGTTCACAGTGCTCATAAACAAACAATACTTAGAATAAGTTTTCATTTCAAATACCTGGACAACCCAATTTTCAATTAGAAAAAAAATATAAAATGTAAAGGTCTGAAATTCCTGCAGTTTCAGTTACATTATTGAGCTTTTTATGGCATAGCAGCTTGCATAAGGAAATCAGTTTTTTAAAATGTGGCAAGATGGATGGGACATCTTTATCAGGCATCTGAAAATTAAGAATATCTCAAAATTGGGAACTACTTCTGAATATTTGACTATAATTGGTCTTGGTACTACTACTTTCAGCCTCTTCTGGAGATTCATTTTGGTGGTTGTTCATTTAGCACACTTCATAGAAACAGGCAAAAGCCTCTGCAGGGCTGCCCTAAACTTTCATCAGCAAGGCTGTCTCAGGCACACTCCCTGTGTCTTGGAGTGGCTGGACTTCACATTCCAGCCCTGACCCTGACCGTGCAAAAGCTGTCAGAGTGGTGGATGCAGGACTGGATGTGAGTGATTGCTTACACACAGTTTATATTGCTACAGAAACCACATTTCATAGGAGAATCCTCAGTGTCTTCTTAGGGAAACACTCTACTTGTAAAGGAGTGTAAATCTAGGGGAAGATACCAAAAGTAACATTGGTCACAACATTTCTTTGGTATTACCCCACCTGCTGATCCTGCTACTTCTAAGCTGATGCCCTTCAAGATCCATAAGGTCATTTCTTTAAATATCCTCTGCTGCTTGACTGCATATAGGACTCCCCTCCTTTCCCTGAGAACCTGACATCCAAGCAGCATTTATTTCCTGCAAACTCCAAGATAGTCCCTCATCCTACCTGGGTTGCTCTCACCCCTCCCACAGCAGCCTCTTACACTCCTGAATGAAGAAAGGAGAAATGTGTCAGAGAAGAGCTGAAACATAAGATCCTCCTTAATGTGAGGACTGTCATTACTTAGGCATGGTTGATATTTATGCTGATGCAAATTTCTTTCACTGAGGTAAAAAAGAAATACTTAACCATTTAAAATTAAGTTACAAAACCAAAGACAGCTTCTAAAGAAGTGCAGATTAGCACAGTGCTTTTGAAACCAATGGGGTGAACTGGTTTACACCAGGTTTCTGGTACCTCCCAGCTCTTGCAGGCTAGAATCAACATTCCCAGGGAAGGTCACCCCCTCACTGTCTATTGTGTGGTTTCTTCCTCTTCTTCCCTGAGAACCTGACATAAACCAACTTATGCTGGCAAGAGAGTTCTGGAGGGGGTACCACACAGCTGTAATCTCCAACATGTTTCTGCAGGGGTGAGCAGCAGGCTTCAGTCTCCACAGGCTGGCAATCAGCTTCCTGTCACCAATGCTACAATCAGTTAATTTAACTCTATCCCTTTATTTGCAGGCTCTCGGTATGAAATTTCTTTTGGTTGTTTGTCTAGTTTTTAGTTTCACAACTAAAGAACAAAAAACACTTTTAAACCTTCTTTGAAAAAGCTTCCCTTTTTTTTTTTTATTTTTACTTCTGGGAATCAAAAGCAGCCAAAGACACACAGTACTGAAAAAGTCCAATTATGCTGCATTCTTGTGGCTGAGTAAGACACAGAGCAACTAAAACAAACTAACATAAACAGGGAAAGCCAAATTAAATACTTACATTTGTATAGTGCAAGAAGATCCCGGGCTCAGGAATGTAATTCAATCTCTATTTATTTTTTAAGTAGACAGCACATAAAATAGTTGGGGATCTTTGCAATGCAACTCTATGGTAGTGGAATACTTTTTGACTAAAGGGTCAGCTAATGCAGTATTGTAAGAGGACTAAGTGTTTGCTCAGTGTGCAGGAGAGCTTTGACAAATCTAAAGAAAGGATCACTGAGTCAGTCATGGCTCTTCATAATGCAAAAGCAAATTATCAAATGGATACCTGATGCCAAATGGGGAGAGAGAATTTGGGTGTCTAATTGTCACATACACAATCTGCTTAGCATTGGAAGTGTGAAGTTCTACTTGAAGCAAAAATGATTGTGGTATGTAAGGAATGCAGATGTTTATCTATATGTCATTGCCACTGGGCCTTCTCACAGTCTTCCTAATAACTGTGCTGCAGAAAGAGCTTTTGGACTTTTCCAAAACAAATTTGACCTTCCCAATGCTCCCCACTTCAATGTGCTTTGTACAAAAGAAGATAAGTTTAAAAGTATCTGCAGCTTAATAAGGATGTTAGGAAATGGCTGCACACTTTATTTTAGAGCTGAAGATTGGAGTAGAAAGATTTGGGGTAGTGCAATTCACTCCAAATCATTCACCCTACACCAGTAATTCCTGCACTGCTTTTAATGCCTACCAGCATTGTCAGGTGCTGTTTCCCACAGTTAGGTTGAGTTGAAGAAGTCCGTATGTATTAAATACTTTACTAGTTTCTTTTCCATGCGCACAAATGCCAGTAGCCATCTCCAGGGTGTTTGGAGAGTAAAGGAAATGTGGTACATATTCACCAATGAACTGGAAAGTGAATTGTAACCTTCATAAAGCAGCAGTCCTGCTAGGGACTATGTAGAGAAACAGTATTTCCAGATTCACCTGGAACCTTTGTGAAGGGTTGATTTCTGCTCTATGTTAAACACAGTAACAATAATCATCAGGAATTCCATATCCATGAAATCCACACCCATACTCAGATTTACCATGCTATCATTCTAGAATTTGCCTTGTGTTAAAATTTGCCTTGTGTTAGAATTTGCCTATGCTAAAATGGTAGATCCACAGTTCTTCTATGGCTTAGTGTAAGCATTGCAGGGGCAGAGGGGAGGTCTCTCATCACCTTCCTTTGCTAAGCTCTCACTCCAATCACTGCAAAGAATCTAAGTGATTTTTTTTTTTTTTTTTTGAATGGGTCACTAAAGGAAGATGTCAGGGTGGAACCATGTGGTGTTCTGTCCTGGGATTTACACTTCACAGCCCTCTGGGGGAATAATCCTCCAGTCGGGCACTTCGCCTTGCAGCAGTATGAGGACACAGGCCAAAATTCTCAAACTTGCAGGCCCAAGTGTTTGTCAGGAATTTAAAAATGTTGGCATCCTGAATTAATTCACCTTACAGTTTATCAAGGCAATGTTTAACCTCCCATTGTCCTTCCCCCTTGTGTTTTTTATTTTCAATGTCTCTTCTCTTCTGCTTCCCCATTCCCAACCGGCTGCACCAGTTGGGAATGCATCCCTCGGGTTTTTCTTGAGCTTTTCTCTTTTAATATTCAGTCTGCACAATCTTCACGTAAAAGGTTACCAGCCTTGGCTTTCACTTCTACATTTAATACTGCCTTTATGTTGCAATCCCACTGTAGTTGGCTGATCAGTCTTGCACCACCCCCAGCTGTTATGATATAGAAACCAAAATATCACGAACAGTTGCCTAGCTTTAGCTGTTCAAGTACGTATTTAGTCCCTTGTGTGAGGCTAGATTTTTATATAGCAGTTTCCACAGAAACTGCTGGAGACTTGGTGGCTCTGGAAATCAGGCCCCTCATTAGTGAGCCTAGATATGGATATAGGCACTTTATAGAGCTGAAAAATGACAAAGCTAATATTAAGGATATTACTAGTTGTCTCTCCTCCTGCCCATCTGGTCCATATCCCTTGCTGCTTTGGCATCTATGTTACCCAACCAGATTCAGTGCCTGAGTGGCTTCCTTAATGAGCAAGACCAGAAGTGATCTGTCCCATGGCAGTGAATTACTGGTGGCATTGAAACACAGTCCAAGACTCAGGACTGCTCATATGTCTCAGCTGATGGCCATGCTGTACCCATGTGATACACTCCATTGAAATAAGGCAGTTTTACCTGTGTAGATCCCATATAAGATTTCACCCTGCAATTTGTGGGTGGGTTTTTTTGTTTTTTTTGTTTTTTTTTTTTTTGTTTTGGACTGATTGTGCTTGTGCACATTCATACAATCAACCATGGAAATGTATGGGAGATCAAAGATTTTTCAGCTTTGCTGCAATGTTGAATTTCCACCATAATGTTTCAATGGGAGGAGCATCTCCTCCCCTACTTCTGCAGTGACCCTGGTGCCTGCAGAGTTGTTCCTCTCACTTTCTCACTCCTCTCTTTCAGCTGCTGTTATGCAGCAGTTTCCCTCTGTCCTCCCCCCAGCTCTGCCACGCCTTCTCAAACACATTATCCCAAAGGGACTACTCTAGATGCTGTGCTATTACAGAAGCTTCTAGGGCTGCTGTAATTCTTGATAGGATTATCATCTTCTGTGTCTCAGTTTCTTTTGGGGCCATGTAACCTACATTGGTGGAGTGGGAAAGTTAGTGGATAGTAAGCATCCAAAGAATGTAGGACTGCATTAGGACAATTACATAAAACAGAGAGATAGTTTACTAGTGTATATGTTGAGATTTATAAATTCCCAGCTTATCCACCCTCTTCTCTACTTTCAAATCCCATTAAAGATTTAGAGTCTTAGGCCTGAATGGAGTTGACAACACAAAGCCCATTGCACCCATTTATACTGCATATGCAGCCCATATGATGTCACAGGACATGAACATTCCTCTGTCATACTGAGAAGTGCCAGAACTTGGTCCCTCTGGAGTACTCATGCATACACTTATACATAAGATGAACAAGCCTGGGGACTTCTGACAACAGACTTTCTGGGCCTAAGTAAGAAACCTTCATTTTATACTGCTCTCAGGGATCAGCTTGTAGGGTTTTGCTGCTGCCTGGAGATGTGAAGGAAGTCTATAGCTCCTGGCTCATCTGGCAGCACTGCTTCCTGTGCACTCATGGGCTTCTAGACAAGAGGACCTCCACATTCTACCCAGTGAACTATGGCAAAAATTAACAGAGTGAATTTGATGTTCAGGATTTCCCCCTCTGCAGTATTTCTAACAAACAGTGTGCCTGAATTCCTAAAATGCTGGGATACTCCAGATATAATTGTCAGGTTTTGGGGGGCTCACAGGATGTCCAGCATAATCAATGCCCAAGGGAAAGCCAAGAGAACAGCTGGAGCCTTGCTCATAGCGGGAGAGCTCTATTCTGTGAAAGGTAATGGAAAACTTTACTGTTCTGTTTTGGTGCTGGGTAACTTGATCTAGACGGTTATTTTTATTCTTTTCTGTTTACATTCTTAGTGCCCTTTTCTGTTTTTTAGACATATATGTACTTTTTCCTTCTATCTCCTATGAGTTCCTGGATAGAAGGCTGCTGAAACCCTAAAAACACAGACAAATGTAGATTAAAGGTATATGCTTTTGCAAGAGGTCTGTAGTCACACTGTCACTCTCTGGATTAAGATTGCTGTGTTTTATGTATGTGCAGCTGCTTTCTAATTAAAGCCCACATCTGCCCTGGCTTTAACACCAATCAACTGCAGTGAAGCCATTAACCCTCTCTGTTACTTCTGCCATTTGTTCTATGGGCACGTGAAAGAGTAAGTGGATCAAGAAATGAAAAACCAAAAGCACAGTTCTCAGTCTTGCTGTGTGTATGCTTAGTAAATTTGAAGGGGGAGGAACATGGAAGCCAGGCCCCTTTCTGTTCTCTCAATAAGATTCTGGCTTTTAGTCTATTTAACACATGTTTAAGACTCAGATGCAGACTTCATTCTGCCTCTCAAAGACTTTTTAAATTATCATAAAATCTGAGACTGGTTTGGGATGGAAGGACCCCGAAGCCCATCCAGTCCCACTCCCTGCTGTGGTCAGGGACACCCTCCACTACCCCAGATTGCTCAAAGCCCTGTCCAACCTGGCCTTGAACACTGACAGGGATTGGGACCATGTCTGCTCCCAATCCATTTTGCTGCTTACAATCCCTGGCAGGCCCCTTCTGGGAAGGACCTGAATTTGTTGTGTAAAGCAGACTACCCTGTCATCCATTCACCCAAACAATCCCCTGTGTCGAGGGAAGGAATCCTTAGTCATTTCTCACTTGCTCTGTGTTGCTTCAGCTGTACAAAAGAAGTAGGAGAGCCCTGTGGTCTGGCTCTGGAAACTGCTCTTTGGTCACCCAAGGCTCAGCCTCCTGTCCAGCTTGTAGAGTTCAGGAGGCCATGTCATGCAGAAGGGATTTTTGTATGGTTCCTCTAAATGATAGAGGAGATAAATTAGTAGAGATGAAAGTTTTGTCACATTTCCTCATTTCCTATTACCAAGCAATAAAATAGGGAATCTGTAACATTAATAAAAAACCCCACCAAAACAAAAAAATAAGGAAAATTTGGCCTCTTTGACTCTTTGAGCACTCTTTAGACTTTCAAAACTGAGTCAGCCCAAATTTGTGGCTTATTATGCAGGCTTCTTTTGATAACTTCTGAAACTTCATCCAAATGAGCTATTCAGATCCTGGGTGGAGTAACACTAATGGTGATGTAACAGACCTGAGGTCAACGCATCTCCTCCCAGTGTGTGGTCTGTGAATAATATCTGGGCCCATGGGTCCCAGAAGCAGTGATCTCTTTGTGAAAGAATTTGAAAAAAGAGTAGCTGTAACGCAGTTAATACTCCCATTTCCTCAAAGAATCCATTCACTGCAAAGAAGGAAGGAATATGCCTACTCAACAATTGTCTTAAAGAGCACTCAAAAGTGAAGGCGCTTTGGCTGACTGAATTTATGTACACCTGAAGAAAGTCTCCATTTGAAATGACTGGCTGCAAAATAAACTGAAATCAATGTATGATGCAGGTGGCTGGCAGTGTTAAAAGTCCAAACATTTTTGCTTTGATGCCTGCAAATGAATTGAATTGTAATGTGTAAGCTGTGATAATTGTGGAATCCAAAAGAGGCTGTTGAACAATCTCTTCTCTCTAAACATGTCTTTAAGAGCACTTTTTAAAATGTTGGAATTTTTAGATCATTAGCCCTGGTCATTTCTTCTCTCACTTGATGAATGTACCATGTAGAAAGCTAGTAGGGAAACTAGAGGTATATTTTTTAACCAAATGAAAATGTAACCTTCCTATATATGTTCTGTTCCCCCAAACACTGTTAATATTTGAAATCTTAAGTACCAAAATTTAAAGGTGAAGTTCAAAATCTCTCTCAATAATACTGCCTCTACATGTGTACAACAATGATTGGTATAATTTTTTTATCCTGAGTTTTTATGTACATCCTGTAGTTTTAGGTTGTGAACATACTACTGTAAAAAGTATTCTTGATTAATGTAGTTGAGGTAAAGCTTGTGGATTCATTCAAAATATCAATGGAAGTCTGGATTTTTCATGGGTTTTCGGATGGACGTTTTTCAGATGTCTTGAATGGAGTATTTTATTTGCATCAGTGTGTTTGCCCTTGCTTGTGCATGTGCCCACGGAGAAGTTCAGATGGGAACCAGGGCACCACCTTGACACTTCATGAAAGACAGAAGGAGTGAAGCTAGTCTGCAGTCAGAGCCTCCTGGTAGCTGCTTCCCATATACTCCCTGATGGCATATATATGTTGCATGCAACATTAAAGATAAAAACCATTGCATTAATTATTATTTGTCAGTGGGTCCCAAATGAGCCATTGGCCAAGTTTTTCAACCACGCACCAACTTACTGAGAATAGTGTCTGAGGACTGAAGCTGTTGGCAGACACACGAGACATTTTTGACTGGTAATGTGTCACTGTTTTGTTAGCAGAAGGATGCCTTAATCAGAGGATATTTCTGTATTTCCCTAAGCTTTTATCTCAAGCATGTCCCTGTGCATCTGTGTATATGCTTGCTTGTGCCTAGAATTCACTATACTTATTTGAGAAGAGTATCCAATCCTTCGAATATGTACAGGAATTGAACTTGCTGGGTTAGAATTTGTAAAGAGAGGGATTAATGCATTGAAAATGCTTTTAGGGACAGTGGTTTTAGTCTGTTGTCTCTAAGAAGAGATTGGTAGAGATGATACAGTCAAGAGAGATAAGTAGGCTTTTCTGGAGAATTATTCAGAAGAGGATCATTGTGTACTTTTTAATTGTAATTGTATATTGGGTCCTGGAAATTCCTGCTTTTTCTCCGGTTGTTATCGGAATACTAAATATCACAAGCAGAATAGATTTCAAATAGAAATTCAGAGGAAGAGAGAAAATAAATAGCCTTTCCCTGCCCACTGAGCCTTGGGCAAAATAACTCATGATATTGAAAGCAAACAGACCTTGAGAAATTCTTGGTGTGAATGAAAACTGCCAACCTTGTGGCTGGTAGTTCTCATCAGTAGTCTGTTTTCCTCAAATTAGCTAATCATTTTTTCATTTATTCAATTGACATCTTCTGTTATCTGTTTTGCTTTGGAACCAAATTGAGTAAGCATGTTTTCAGAGATGAAGAGCATAAATTTTCATATATTTTCCCTGCTCTGGTAATAAATGCAATGCACGTTAGGGTATAATAATGACAAACTAATAATCAAATGCAGGTTTTTTATCTTCATTTTAATAATTCATAATAAGGCCAGTGACTTAGGAATTTATACACATAAGATGACCTTGGCAAGCTACGTCTCTGATGAGTTAACGTGCCTGAATTAAACATGGTTTATGTATCATAAAAATGTAAGCGTCTTTTCTATACATTGATATTTGACAGGGAATGCACTGAAAGCGAGAGCGCACATAATTTTTTAGAGGTATGGATGGATTAGTCGGACTTGTTATTTTTCATTAAAATTAAAGTTACACAGTACTGCTTAGTCATACCTTCCATGCAGTTACTGGAATAAAGGTAGATTATACCTTAGAGGTAAGAATCACCTTTATTCCATTGGTGCCTGTGCAATTAGAACCACATTGAAAGGATCATATTGCTTTAATTCATTCATATAATCATCAGACAAGACCTTTCTCTAAGGTAGTGAACAAGCAGGCCTGGCCTAACAGCCAAGTTTGCCTGCCATTTTACTGTGGTAACTGAAACATGACTCTTTCAACTGTATTCATCTTTCGAGTCTTACTCTGTTCAGTAACTACATTTCCAGACACTGTTTCTTGTGAAATTGAAAACGAGAAAACAATTTTTCTTTTCTCTCAGTAAAATGCAAGTCCAAAGCGGCAATTTTTACCTGTACATATTTGAATTACCGAGTAAAAACAAGTTTTGAAGAAGAGCCCCCAAACCACACCTGCTACCTTGGTGAAGGATCCCTGACTGGAAAGGAATTATTTGTGGATAAATTCACAGGTCTTAGAAGAACAGTTCCATGGGACTTCTGTCTGCATGACCAGGTTTTATGAAATTTTGATTGTGTAGCAGCCTTTGAGAGTTTGCTAGTATTAGACTGAAAACAGGAAGCTGCCTCATGGAGAAACTTAGAGGAATGTGAGTCAGCGATGAATATGGAGAAGAATAAAGTTTATGGCAGCAAGATATTTCCTTTTGTTACTTTCACTAACAACCAGATCAGCATCTATACCATAAACACTGCACAAAGCTCTTTCATATTGCAATAGTTAAAACTGATCTTAAACAGGAGGGAATACAAATGGCAGTTTAGAAGACTTCTGAGCAGTGAAAGTTAGAATCTGTCCCTTCCCTCTTCCTTGTGAATTTTTTAATACCAAATACATAGTTGTTTCTGAGACTGCATATCTTTTTGGGTTGGTATTTGTTTTGGGGAAGAAAACTTCTTAGAAATTTCAGATGCATTAAGTAACTAAATTCAGTGTAAGTGTTGCTAGTATTGATTTTTTTTTTTTTGACAATTGGAAGTAATTTGGTTTCCAAGTAATGTTTTTCACTTCAAAGGCTTATTGTTGCTCCTGCTTCAAGTCTTGCCTCTTTATTGTAGATTATCAAAATGTATATGAAATCTCTTGTCAAACGTTTATTCACAGACTGACTTTGGTCCAAAACTGACCCCTTTATTTGCTCGTGACACACCTTACTTATGCGAGAATTATTTTCCTAATGAACAGCTGCATTTTAATTGCATGTACTGGGAATAACCATCAACTGATGAAATACAGAGTGCTCAGCCTTCAGTGAATGAGTCCAATCACCACTCTTCTGTCACAGAAAACAAAGTTTTCTTGTATCTCTCCCGGCTGGAATGGTTGAAGCAGCATTCAGCAAAAGAACATTTTCTGAAGGAATCTAGGTCTCTCATCAAGCATCAATCACCTTCCTGTTCTTATCCATTGTAAAAATAACCTGAGCAAAGCTGAATTAACATGGCCCTGTAGGCAAGGCAGAAGTATGAAATGCACACAAGTGAATGACAAACATAATAACAAGAAGTTCCATATTTCAGAAAACAGATTTTCTGTTCTCTGGCCTTGAACTGGCATGGAAAGTAATTCTAAATCTGTAGGACATGCAGGCATAGCACAATGAGCACTAGTATTTTTTTTTAATGAGTTTTAGGTTTTTTTTTCCTAAGGCCTCAGCTGCTAGAATAATTTGATTTTGCAAACATCTTAGATTTCAGAATAAGTTCTTGAGTCCCTTGTTGTGAGAAAAGCTCAGAAACATAAACCTCAAAGACTTGAAATCTATTTAAAAAAATGTTCAAGGTTGATTAAAAAGGGATATTTTTATTTGGCTTATTCCTTAGGGAAAAAAAGTTGATTTACTTTTTAAATGCCTGAGACTGACAGTCCTTGGTATCTCCCACACATTAGTACTGTTTAATTATGTCCCTTCTGAAATGGTAAGAGACACTCAAACTGTAGTGGAATGTAGACAGTTCCTACTAAAATATGGTTTTGTTGTCTCCACAGAAAAATCTCTTCATATATTGCTACCAGTAGTTGCTATACCGAAACAGGGCTGACTCACATGGCTGAGACACCCTCATGCAGCTGCTGAATACAAAGTCCTACATCCCCATAACACAACGCTACTTCTTATGGGATTCTTCCAACGCACTGACTGCCAAGAGCAAAATAAGAGCTCTTCCCTCATAGCCTTTAATTGAGCTGAGCTTTCTTTGATTCAAGAGTCAGTTTTGCCTGAGCAGTGAGTGCAGAACTAGGCCATACAAATAGTTTCAGTACAGATCAAAAGATTATTGTATGTAGATATTAACAACTAACATTGATATTAATGAAGAGACATACTGTACTTACCATCTGCAGATGTTAGAGTGGGTGGGTAAGATTTGGGTTTTAGGGAATTGGAAGCGGCCTGATTTTTTTTTTCCATTTGGTTAATTATGAAATGATTCCTAAAACAGATAACAGTGACTAATTTGGCCAATGAATTTAATGGGATGAAAGGCAAGAACAGAAACAAGGCAAACAAAGAAATGAGAAAAAAAAAAAAACAGCACAGGAGCTTTAGCTTATATTTAATGATGTGTAATTGCTGTTGGTACCAGAAGGAAATTTTCTGCCATAACTAGTAAGGTCATTTATCAGTTTTAGATGTTTAACTTTCAGTCAGCATTTGAACACCTGATAAATATCAGTGGCAGTTGTTGTTTCTGACTTGTACAGGGTTTGTAATACTTATGTATCCTGCATCAGCCAATAAAGCTATGGCTCAAAGGGGGAAATGTATATATGAGTGTTATATGTTACCTCCATTCTTATATAACTAATTATTTAATATTTTCTGTTTCAGAGACTATCACATTTTAAATTTTTAATACAGAAAACAAAACTTTGTGCTGCATTTTGTTTGGGGAGTTGCATATTTTTTGTTAGTGTTTCTTTCTGCCCACTGCTGTGAGAAAAATCTTCAATATATTCTTCCCGTGCTGTGACAGCATTGCTTTCTTGACATTTTGCTTCCTTTAGGGACCAGAAAAATCCCCAACCCAAGCAGCATGCCTGTCAGCCTTGACTGCTGCTAGACCAAGAGTCTGTTTCTAAAGGGAAGGCTGACTGAATTTTCTGGGCATTATAGATCATGTACCATCAGACTTAGATGACAACAGATTTGTTTAAACACAGATTAAAGAAGAATCATAGTTAATTTGTGGCAGTTTCTGGCCCACAGGGTAAATCTATCATTATGGTCCTTTAAGAGAGAATTTTTGCGAACACAGTCCACTTGTCTAATTTTTTTATGACTCCTCTTCCATCATCAATTCCTCATCTTTTCTGGGACAACTTCTTTTCAGCTGCTTTGTCTATTCTTAGGTTAATCATGTGTTTTCTTTTTCCTCCTTCATAGATACATCGTGACCCTGTATATCCTTAGGTAGCAAGGACGCCGCTTGTAGAACCCAAGTGTTTCCTTGCTGTGTTCCTTAGAGAATCTCTAAGCTGTAGGAAAGCACCAGTGCTGTGGTAACAGAGTGTCATGTTCTGTCATGGTTCTACTAGGAACCTTCCTCTTCCATAGTTAGCTCAACTGTAACTAGGCTTTTCATGTTCAGGGAAACATGTGAGTCTTGGGGTGTAGGAGAGACACATCTTTTTCACCTCTTAAGCCTCATGTTATGTCCAAGGCTTTCCTCTCCTCAGGTACAATGGTGAATTACCACAGTACTGGTCATTGTCCAAGTATAGATCTCAGTTTATTCAGGAATGGGCAATGGGCACTAACAGACTCTGCAGTCAAACAGGCCTAGGCAGAAGAGCAAACACAGCACAGCCCATGCTGTAACTGCTGCTAGCAGTGTGACTCCATGGAAAAAAATGCTCTGTTCTTGCTCTGAGACAGCTGAGAGACCGAGGCTAAGAGCAAGGGCCTGATCCAGTCCTACAACAGCAGGAGCATAACAGTTCTTTCCTTCTCAGTCTGCACAGCACAAAGGAGATGTCACAGAGATAAAGTGACTTGCTTGAGGCTCCACAGAAAATCAGTGGCAGCATTCAGCACTGAATGAGTGCTCATGCTTCAAAATGCAGTGCTGCTCCATAGGCCTTCATCAGCACAGTGCATACTGTTAGTCTTATTAATGATGACCGTTTTTATCTAACCAGAGCCAATGAACTTAGACTGCTTCAGGGAAGAGGGATGCATTACATGATAATTACAGGATGCTAGAGCTGTCCAAGAACATTTTAAGTTGAATGCATTTGATATTATGCAGATATAAAAAGACTGCAGGTGGCTGCTCTCTCAGCTTCACCTCTTGACTTTTGGACTGTGCCTCTACAGAGGATTTTCAAATACTTCTATGCCGGGACAACAGACAATGGAAAGCTGCCCAGATACAACTTGTCTCCTACTGGGAGGAGAAGAAACGACCATCTTCATGTTCAGCTTCTCTGTGCAAGAGTATTTCATTCTGGCCAACAGACATAGAAAAGAAATAAACAAAAGAACTGCATTTTCAGTAAAAGCTCCTACTTAAATAGCTTGTTAGAACAAAAGATGTCAAGCAATTTCAGTATTAGCAATAAGCTACTGATCGACTGTAAAGAAAAAAAAAAGGTAAAATTGAGGAAATATCTTACTGTATATAGAGTGATTTTTAATTGACCTACCTAAAAAGATACATATCCATTTGGCTTTTTTTTTTTTTTTTAAGATGGTAGAGAGGTGGTCATTGCCTTTTTTTAAGTGCTGAATTTCATCAATTCTATATGCCTTTATCATGCTTTTTTGTAGGGATAATTTTAAGGTTTATAAGAAAACTTCTCATAATAGACTAATCCAGTCTAGACTTTGATTTCAGTAGGCAATAGAATGCTTTAAGATATTTTCCAGAAAGGTTTCTTATATCACTAGTAAACTTGGACAGCAGACAAATGAAATGGGTAGAAGAATATGTGTTTGGATCATGGCATGTAAGAAAAGGATCTCAGTTCGATAGCCTGACACCAAGATATTTATTTTTGAAGTAGTTATTTATTTTTTTTTAGAAAATCCTTAACTTGCCATAAAATGTATTATTAGCGAGAAGCTTCAAAGCAAAATATTCTTCCCTCCCACTTTTGATTATTTGATAAAAAATAATTCTTAACATAACAATATGGTTAAACTGATTATGCAAAATAGCTTTTTAGCAATTAATATTTGTCTGAAAGCCTGATCTAAAGTGAAAACATAATGGATCTTTGTGGCATGATCAAATTTCATAAAGAGGCTGTTTAGCTAAGCTTTTTCCATACAAACAAAGGAATAAAAAACAAGTGTGAAAACCTCGTCATTTTAGGACCTTTCTGCTGTGGAGTATCAGTCTTTGCAGATACTGGGGCAGATTTCTCTGTAATTCCAAATCTTTTATCTTGGAATATTTTAACATAATCAGTGCTTTTTCACTGTGATCATAATGTTTCATTATTTTTTTAAAGCTGTTAAAAGAGAGAGTGGTACTTTGGCATGGATTCTCAACGAGCTTTGATGAGTTCCAGAAAAGTGACTGTTATACAAATACAAGGAATGAAAAGAACTTGTTATCTTTAACAAGAGCTTGATTGGATGTAATAAAAGTTCCTTGTTAATTTACTGAAGTTAGCAGCTATGTTGGTAATGAATTTATAATCAACAACATTTGATCTTCTGCGGAAGCTTTTGCCCCTTTCTCCCCCCAAAAATGTTTCTGGAGAGAGTCCAGATAATTTCCTTTAATAGGGATTAGAACTTTAAAGGAGTGTTGCTTTATAGTGACCCTTTTTGGCAGTTTATCAGAACACTTATGCAGCTGGTAAATGTAACTACAAAATTCTGTGGAGGGATGACTATTTTTCCTTAAACAATCTCTTCTCTCCCCTCCCTGCCACGGGCAGCACATTGTTTACAGCAACACTGACAAAATAAAGAATCACAAAAATGAGTTACGTGAACAGGAAAGCTTTGATTCTGTGGGAACAGCTCCAAAAATGTCTTTTGTGTAATGCATGTTAAATGAAGTCATTATCCTAGAACTTTGAAACAATTCTACCCAAATAGACATAACTTGTTTATTTTAAGTAATCATGCTACATTTAGAGTTCTGAGAAATTGTGTTTTTGACTTGAATTAGGACCGACATTCACATGCGCACTCACACAAAGGCTGTTGAAGTGTTGTGCTGCATCTGTGGAGAAGTTTTCCTGTTGACTCATTTTGATTTTACAGTCATTTTTACAAACTGGTATTGTTGGAATTCATGTTTTAGTGGGGAGGAGGAGGTTGTACATCTGTTGTTGTTTTGTTGATTTTTTAAAAGTCTCTCAGTCACCTCTATATTCCCTTAAATTCCAACCCCTGCCAAGTACTATCCTGGTCTATGGGGGTGAACACCAATAGCGTAGCGACAGATGGACAGGGTAGACAGACGGCCCATATAATCCATCCTATGCTGGTTTTATAAGTCTATAAAAGTGCAATAAAGAACAGGGTCTCATTAGGTAGAGGCAGGGGGCTGATTGATTTGCAGGCCACACTCAGTTTATAGCTGCCTTCTGTGTGAAAGTCCACCTTACAGTGTGAGTTTACCCTGTTTGCTGTGGCTTGTTTAGTTAGACTTCATTTACTTCTGAGAACCTTGAGCATAATTCATGGGGTTTTTGGTGACTTTTGCCCCAATTTGGCACCTAAGTATGGACTTGCTCTCAGTTTAGTCTGTAGAAATAAAAGCCTTCAGCCAGAGGTCAGGAGAAAAGCTGAGAGAAATGCTCCTACCAAGAGTGGGTTGTCTGAGAAGGCAGGAGCTGTTTAATTGAAAGGGAAACTTAATACTGTCAAAGCTCTCGTTTCGCTCATGTGTATCTGCTTTGCAATGAATGCTACCTCCAAATATTGAAAGAGGCCAAAGGAAAAGCACTTGTACATAATCACTCTCACTGTTTCTCAAACAATCTGTTTCATCTTTTGTTGTGGGTGTCTTTCTAAAGAACAGGGTTGTTTTTTCCTGTAAAAGAAACAAGAGCCTATGATTTTAAAATTATCACAAAGGCAGTGGGATGGAGTGAGCTGTCTGCATCGGTGATGTGGCTCTCTTCACGTAAGGCTCATCGGTCTCAGCGTGGCCGAGCAGTGTTGCAGGTGGATTCAGGGAGAGAAGTAAGTGTACCTTCCCCCTGCACTGCAGACGGTGAGAGAGGAAGGTTGGTGCTGAGCAATGGGTAATATGTTCTGGTACCTAGGCATGGACGTGGAGATGGCCCTTACCAATGTGTGGGGAGCAAGGGCCGGTCCTTGACCCTGCTGCTGACCGGGGGCAAACTGCATTATCTCCCCAAGCCTCAGCTTCCCAATCTGCAAAATGGGACCAAGGACCATTGCTGACAAGAGCTTAAAAGTATCTCTGTTTCATTAGTATGAAAGAAGTTTTTATCTTAGATAGGACTGGGAAAACAGAGTTTGTTGCCCGTACACAATGTAGTTTTTTGGGGAATCCCACCTAAATAAATGACGGCAAGTTCCAAAAGATGAACTGTTATTCCAGTCTTATGGAATTGTGGATATTTTTATTCATTTAATAATTTATTATTTTGGTGTGTACCATTAAACTTTTCCTCAACTATCTCCTGTGTCTATGAGTTCTAGCAAGTCTTGTTCTACACTAAATATTTGCCTTTTATCAATTTTTAAGTTGTTGCATTTAAGTTTTATTGGATATTACCAATACTTAATAAGAACAGTAGTTTATAAACATTTGTAAAAATTTAAAGAAAGGACCAATCTTAAATGAAAAAATGCTTTTTATCCAGTTATTGGAAATTGTTTCAAAGTGTTCAGGATTATTAGTGTTCCAAAAAAAAGCTCAACCTTAAGAGGGCTGTAACTTGGAAAGCTGAAAGTTCTCATCATTTCTATACATGACATTTTATTTATTTTATTTTTTCTTTTCATACTGAATATCCAAAAACTTCTCTTTAACCTTAAGAGAATCAAATGAGAACATTGGCAAACTTAAAAATAAATGTGTTCCAGCGAATAATGATTTGCTAAATTGTATCATCATGCCAGAAAACATCTGAGTGAGTTCAGTCAGAGAATTCCAGTTACCATTTTAAAACCTTCCACAGTGTTTAAAGTGTAAAGCTCATTGGGAAAATCTGTCTGAGTATTTAGCTCAATCTCTGGTTTTGTTGTTGTTATTGTTGCTACTATTACTGCTACTACTAGTAGTGCTACTACTACTACTGCTGCTGCTACTATCAATCTCTATTATTGTTGTCTTCCTCCCTCTGACTTCCTTTTTATTCAAAGAAGGAAAC
Source organism: Heliornis fulica (assembly GCA_013399135.1). Classification (NCBI taxonomy): domain Eukaryota; kingdom Metazoa; phylum Chordata; class Aves; order Gruiformes; family Heliornithidae; genus Heliornis; species Heliornis fulica. The sequence goes on along the minus strand of VXBZ01001812.1, from coordinate 523,584 downwards.
AAACAAAGGAGGTAACTCCCATGTGATGCAGTTAACCGTACAACTCATCCCTACCCTTTGATACTACATAGTACCCCCACGGAGTTGATTCTTCAAAGCTGTTGACTGGATTTGAGGAGCCAGTTTCTGTTAATTTTAATGGGGATTAGACATCCATCCCCTAAGGCAGCTTTGAAAAATCTCCACCAGATTCTTTATGGCTCTTCTTGGAGGCAAGAAAATGTTTACCCAGTTACATAGCTGCACTTCCCAAATCACTGCTACCATAAATATCATCTTACTTCAAGTTTAAAGAGCCCCACTTTTCTTTTTCAGCCAAATTTTCTCTTTCTTTTATGTTGAGGCCTCTATATGACATAGTTTCAAAGAGGAATGACAGTTTTGGAAAGTAACTAGAAGATCATATTTTTCTGCATGCAAGGAAAATGATAACTTGTTTTTTTTTTATATGCACCCTGTAACAAACAGTTACTTTGTTCTACTTTTCTGGGTGTTACATTGACAACTTTCAGAAAACATTTCTATTTCATCATTTGCTTTCCATCCTGCCCTGAATGATATACTTAAAACATATTTCACCTTAAATCTGCAGGCTTTCGAAACACAATTACTGAACCAGATGAGCAAGGCAGAGAAAAACTGCCTATTCCAACAGTACTAAAAGGCAGCAAACCCAAACATATTTTCCATTCACTGACACATGTACCCCAGCAGTAGTCTGGATTCCCTTTCTCATGCATTGCTACCCTTCTGTCTGAATGGATTCTGGTTAACAATAAGAGCAAAGCTCAACTTTTACATTAAGCCAACTTCCTTAGAGGTATCTGCTCTACAAACATTTCCTTTGAAAAAAGTAAGAAGTTTGCCATGTATATAAACAGAAATATCCTTCGTTATAGCAACATGGACGGCTGCTAAATTGCATTTAAATTGTCCTTGTTTAATTTATGTTCTGTGCTGTCTTCCTTGTGTATATCCCTTAGTTATGTTTTTGTCAGTTGTGTTTCTTTAAATGCATTATAAATCTGTATTTCCCTCATAAACCAGTCTGGAAAAGGGCATCTGTACTGGAAACTGGTTTTAGTGACTTGACACTTTGGCTCTTTTATGTTGTGAAACGAGTTTTAATTTTCTTAACATAGGCCAGGCATGGTACATAAACCTCTTCCCCCCCAGGGAGGCTTTTATGTTTGATTCCTTTAGTGGCAAAGCTTTTGAATTTCTCCCCTTGATTGACTTGATTATGATCTTCCCAGTATATATCCTTCATGTTGATGAATTCCTGGTAGGGATCCTCAAAGGAGTTTACAAGCCTCAATGCTAGATGAAACAGAAGAATTAAATTATCCCGGCAAAAGCTGCTACTAGAGAAAATAGGAAGTTGAATATTAGAGCTGCAGATGTATTTATTCTTTAGGTGTCTGACATATTAGGGAAAAATAATTTTTTAGAGAATAGGTGCTCTGAGGTTTCTGCCAGGTGGCTGAATCTGCACAAGCTCAGAACCCAGTTTGGAAGCGTAGGTTGAACTCCCTCTAAATGTTGTCTTGGCTTACTCTGCTCTTGCTCTTTGTTAAAGCTGGGGTGGAGTGGATCTAACCATCCTTGATGAAGGTCTTCTACTCAGGAGAAAATGGTTTGTAGAATCTCACTGCTGCAGAGAGCAGCTAAGCCATCAGTCCACAGGAGCACTAACCAGTGTGTAGCCACCATGGAGACAGCTTACAGCCCTTACATCCATTCTGCTAGAAAATGCTGTCTGTAGTATATATATGGTAGGCAATGTTTCTCTTAGTTCTGTCTGATGTTACTCAACATATTGTGTCAGAAAATGCTAGATTTTGCACTAGGAAATGTGTTCAGATTCTCAAAATATGGTTGGCTTCCTTAAAAATTGGCTGTTGCGGGTCATTGCTGACCATCTTCCATTAGTCTGTAAACACTACACATAAGAAGGCAACTCAAGTTGCATTGAACCTTGCTTTGTCCACTGGTGTGGGCTCAGCCACACAGCATCAACACAACTTCCCTACTCAAAGACTTTTTTAGGTGAGAGGCAGATGATCTGGAGATGGAAAATGCTGTTAGAACTGAGCACATTGACGTAAGGCTGATAAATAACAGTGACTATGTACCATATCTATCCATTTACTTACACGTTTGTTCATGATGGATGTAGCACTGAGATGCTGTTCCTAGGGCTGAACCAACCAGGGTAAACTCAACAGTTCTGGAATATATATGCCAAGAAAAAAAGCTGGGACAAGATATATTGACCCTAATAGAGTTTTCATTATTGGATTTCTAGTGTAAATAAAGATGCACAACTTTTTCTATTCAGGGAAGAGACTCTTTATTGAGTCTGTCTAGCAGTAAGCCATCCTGATCAAAGGACAAGTACTCACCTATAGAGTCTTTATAGATATATTATTTCTTGAAAATTAGCACTTCTGTAACTGACTCAAATCAGACGCCACATACAATGCAGGAAGGACTTCAGACCTGCTTCCTCCCCATATGTGCTTTCACACCCATTCTTAGCGTTTTCTTTATGTGAAATAGAGAACCAGTGGAATGGGGGAGAGTACTGTGAGTGTAAAAGTGAGAAAACTCGTGTTGAAATAAAACCAGTTTGATAAATAATGACAACAACAAATAGTTGTAAGGAAAAAAAAATAACAGAGAAAAATAAACCCTAAGAAAGACAAGTGATGCAAATGAAAACAATTGCTTACCATCTACTGACCTATGGCCAGCCAGTCTCTGAGTAGCAGCCCTGCCACCAACCTCCCACCAGTTCTGTTGCCAAGCTTGATGCCATAAGGTATGGAGTATCCCTGTGGTCACTTGGGGTGTCCTGGCTGTGTCCTCTTCCAACTCCTTGTGCTGGTGGGGTGAGGAGCAGAAAAGACTTCAATGCTGTGTAAGCACTGCTCAGCAGTAACTAAAGCATCCCTGTGTTAGCAACATGATTTTCAGCACAAATCCAAAACACAGCCCCATACCAGCTACTATGGGGAGAATTAACTTCATCCCAGCCAAACCTCACACAGTAGGAAAAGGAAACTAAGTGGAGAAAGGCAGGATGAAGGTAATACTTTTCACATTTTTTTTTTTTACTTTATCATAAAACTATAGTTAGGGCTTTTTCACAAATTAACTCAGATAGACTGAGTTAACAAAAAACCTGGAAGCACAGGCAGGAGAGACAGAGGTATACGTTGCCTGAAAACAGGCATAAATTTAGGACTGGACATCTATGTGTATAAATTCTTTTCTAAACACCTAAAATAGAAATAATACAGAAATGAAATGTGGGAAAGCATGAATCCCTCACAATGCAGAACTCTCCCTCCCTCCTATTTTGGCTTTAAGTCTCTCAGCTGTCGTTTGTCATTGTTGTTAGTGCTGGCTGAAAATGGTCCAAATTTTATGAAAACTGTCATGACCTTTTTTCCTGACTTGACAAATAAAAGGATGTTTTGTCAGGGTGGGGAGAAGTGTTATTATCTCTAGTGAAAGCAAGTTTATTTTTTTAAACTGTTTTAATAGTTGTTGTTTCTATTTTGGTAGATCTGTGTGTATGGAAAATGATGCCAGAATGCTAACACTGCGTGCTGCCAGAAATCAGTTCTGATTTGCTTCTCTGTTGCAATCCCATTATAGAAGTGAAATGATTACGTTTTTAATTATTGATTATCTTACTCGCATACGTTTCTAATCTATTTTTAACACTCTGGAGTCCTGTGTGTGGTCTCCTGCAGCAGTGTTTTCAAAGACTGCTGGCAGAAGACTTTTTTTTTTCCCAGATTTGAATTTGATGCTATTCACTAGATCAGAGAAGCAGAAAAGCAAGGAATTTTTTAAGATCTTGGAGTGTAGCTAGTTTGTGGTGGGAACTTTTTGACCTAACATGCTTAGATCACATCCATACCTTTTCTGTGCCATGTCTTGCCAACTGTTGTTGAGGATTGAGGACAATTGATACTACAGAGAGTTGGGATCGGTTTTCCTCCAAATCAATGGTTATTAATTCTATAAATGGTTCCAAGTGAAGATCAGAACATTTCTAATACAGAGCTATATTTTCAGATGGCAGGATGTGAATTGCATAAAAATAACTTAAGTGAGAAAACCCTTGAGGTACCCACTATTATGGAATTGGCAGGCCAGAGCAATGTACAGTATGAGTCATATTTCTCCATGCAGTTTCTGGTGAGGTTCTTATCTTTTCAGAGCTTTTGTAGATGTTTTCAGCTCCCCAAACATGATGATATGGATTATTTCTGGCATTTGTATTTTTGGGGTGAAAGCTCTATGAGGTTTATAGATTTCAGCATGTGCTGGGGTTGAACTGCTTGGTGACACTGAAACATTATGAGCTGTAAAAGCTGGGGTTTGGCCTAGGATACCTCTTCTAGATAGGACTGGTAGATACCTGCTACATACCCTTTTCCCCAGAGGATGTCACGCCATTATTATGCCATATATGTTGATATTTGTGAACAGTTTAAGGGAATTGTCCTTGTGCTGTGGGCAGGCGCATGGCTGTGTGCATTTCATAGTCCACTCTAATGGCTGTGGTGGGGGAAGCATGTCTGGAAACTAGGCTCACCCAGCAGAGGAAGCATGCCAAACATGGGAGCTGAGACCACAGCAGAAAGGTTTGTACAGGAACAATGAAGTGCTGCGCAGGAAACGGCTCAAGCATTTGCAAAGTCAGTCGACCTTAGTGGTTCAGCAAGACACAAAACAAGACTGGTGTCATGGTTTCTCCACCCTTTGTTTTCCATGCTAGATCCTTTCCTCTAGATCCTGTGTTTGTCATCTACACCACTGTAAAATCTCTTTTCCCCCTCCTTTGCTTCCTTCTTTCTTACCACCTCCCATCCAGAGTGAATGACTGTGTCTCAGAAGGGTAGATCTGAGGATGGCAGAATAACCACTGACAACCATCCGGCTCTCTAAAACCACAGGTGTGTCGTAGGAGTTTCAGTCATTGTTTTGCCTCATTTTATTTCTCCTTTTATTCTTCAGGCTAACTTTTTAACAGTAACCCTTGCCAATAAGATAACAGGAAAAGCTCACTGTTCTGCAGCAGACTTCAGTGTTTTTGAGTTGGTGGCCAAAACTAATTGAATTTGTTGAAAGTGAAAGTAATGAAGAAAAATGCAGATGAGGCAAGAGAAGAGCTTCAGGGACTGGACTAGGATGTAGATGAGGGAAGTAAGATCCTGGGAATAGTTGGTTCTAGAATGGCTTTGACTTTATTAATGAGTGTGAATTGAAAAAAAAACACATATTTATTATTGCCTTGTTTAATGATGTAGTGTGTTAATTTAACTGTCACCTAGAGGCACTTTCCTGAACAGCGGGATGGGCTAATGGGACTAGTGCTTCCTCACTGTACAGTGGGACGCTGCACTTTCTCCCTTCAGCTATGCTTTTTCTGGCACAAGTTTATTCAAAACAATAATCTATCACCACTGCCTTATCACTGACAAAATCAGCTATATAAAAACGATGCTTGAAAAGTGGCAGACTAACTGAAAGAAAAGGAGGACTGACAAGCCTAAGGAAAATGGTACAGTCTGATAGCAGGAGTGGTAGGGGCAGGGAAGAGAGCTGGGTTGAATGGTACAGGACTGACATCTGGGCAGAGCAAGAGGTAGAAGGCTGAGTGCAAAACAAGAGTGAAGGCTGTAATGAGCGGGGGAACATTGCAGTGATGTACACTGGATGTGAGATTGAATTAACTGTGATGGTGACATGGGGATGGATAGTGCTGTGGCTTCAGTTTAGTCACATGGATGAAGAATACACTTCACTGGGCTGCCTGCAAGTACAGCAGACCTCCCTATTCCCCCCACCCCAGTATTTCTGCCTCTTGTATAATAAGTTAACAGGTTTTCAGAACTTACTGAGTTCTTTCCTGTTGGGTTTATCAATCACCAGCATTTCGTCATAATTTGTTAAGGATGAAGTTAGGAAGGTTCCTTTTACATTGAGAAAATAAATATTTGAGAAACAATTTAACATAGAAATTATGTAAGTGTTGCTGGATGACTCCTGTAGTTCTCTTCCCATAGTCCCTGTTCTCCTTGGCGGGGCATGTGAGCTGTGTCTCTCCAGATGCAGCAGGGACAGGTGCTCCTGCAGTGTTGCACCTCTGTGAGAACACATTGAGCCTGTTGGGAAATGTGATCTGAGCAGGGAGACACAGAGGAAAGTGGTATCATAAAGTACTTGGGCTTTCACAGGTTACCAGAGAAATCCTCGTTTAATACACTGGATGTTGGTTTTCTTCCTGAGCTTCCAGATTTTACAGGGCAAGGTTTTACAGAGAGAGAAAGTTCACTTTCTGAGCAATCTGCACAACTTTCTAGCAATCATAGACTCTCTTCTACCATACACATGGATAGGTTTGGGGTGTTCACATGGCTACCACTGATCTGATTCCAGGGCCCACTAAATTGGAGTATATTTCAAAACACTCAGTTTCTTTTGGACAAAGGAGAAATTAATGACAAATGCCTAAAAATATGAAAGCTTTAGCTCTTTGGTTCTTAAAAAACAAATTCCCATTGGCACTACATTCCCTTTCATTGCAAAATAATGAACCTCCACTTCTGTTCTGTGTCCTCACCTGCAGCGTGGGTTCTCTGCACAGCTCCCGGCGTGGTCTATTATCTGGCAGGAGAGGCCCACAACAGCAGAGACTATTGCTTAATTGTTATTGTGGGATCCTTGTGCAATGTGCAGTTGCTGGGGCTCATTTACAATTCTAACACATCCATTGCACCCTGAATCAGGAGTCCTGTGAACTGGACAAAAGTTAGAAAGTGGCAGTGCCTTTCCTGGCCAAAAGCTCATTAAGATAGACAACTCCTGCTAGTGAACATCACACAGATGACACAGACAGCTCACTCCAAACGAGAAACATTCTTTTGTTCTGCCTTTCTAGGGCTTTCAGATAAAAAGAATTTGAGGCTACTCAAAGGGCCAGCTGTGATATGAAGGGAACAGGTTTAAAATAGCTCTCAGGGCAGTAAATGCTTAATGATCAGATCTTTCATTGCTCTTGGAACATTTGAGGAATCTCAGCCAGCTAAAATTTTGTTGATTACTCTAACAGAGGCCCTTTGTTCATATTATCATGCAGAATAATTAAGCCAATGCAAGCAAGTCTGCTTAGCTATATACATAATTAAACTGTTAGGCTGTCATTAAACAGACTATATTGGCACAGAGAGCACCTATTCACTTATAAGAGTTCCATCACTGCCTTAAGCTTGTTTTCACTCTATTTTATTTATTATTATTTTTGAAAAATGAGTTTTATGCAAGATAGGTAGTGGAAGATGATGTGTTTCCAGTGAGGAGTTAATGAGATTTTATAGAAGAAATTTCCTGAAGAAAGAAGATATGCATAGCCAAAGTAGTTGGCTTCTAGGGAAAATGTGTAAAAAGAGCACATCAGTCTATTTTAACTTACTTAAAAACTAATTTTGAAGGGTTTATGTAAAATTTTCTCATTTCCTCCCTGATATTGGCATTTCCTATGCAGTAGTCAAACCTTCAAATTGAAAAGTTTATGATCATGTTGCACCTGAAGCTTTGTCAGAAAGGAAAACCATTTGACCTAGAAAATAATTTAATTAAATGAACTTTCAACTTGTTGGACTACCTGTTTTAAGTCAAAAGCTTATTGCCGAACATGAGATCGTTCGGAGGTCTCCCAAGCTGATCACCAAATTTCTCAGTTGGCATTTAGAGAAAATAACAGTTGTGCTGTTGGCAGGGGCAGACTGGCTTTTCACAATGGTTTGCAGGAATGGGCTAGGATCTTTTTTATTTCCATGACAGAAGAACTAGAATTTTACAGTGTTCCTCTCAGCTTGGACACTGAGAGTTAGGGAACAGGCTTTGGTACTCATGGGTTTTTTTTTGGTCACAAAATCTTGTTTTATCAGATTTTTTTTCAGAATAGAATAGGCATGAGAAAAAGGTTTCCTTAGCTCTAGGATTGGAAGGATGCTGACAGAGAGGAGATGCCTGAAAGAAATTGGATTATTTTGATAGAAGGCAGAAGTCTATATATTTTTTTTCTTCTTTTTGTTAATTATGTTAGGTAACATATTATAGACCAGTAGTTACAGCTTTAGGGTATGTTGGCTGATCTAGACAGAAGAGCCCAGAAGAGATCCTGGGGTTCATCTGAACTACCTTTCATGTATTAGACTGGAGCAATCTTTATTTACAAGCAAGGTCTTTGGATACTCATAGGCATCCTGGGGTGTATCAAGAAAAGTGTGCCCAGCAGGTTGAAGGAGTTTCTCCTCCCCCTCTACTCTGCAGTGGTGAGGCCTCATCTGCAAAACTGTGTGCAGTTCTGGGCTCCTCGGTTCAAGAATGACAGGGAACTTCTGGAGAGGGCACAAAAAGGCCTATGAAGATGACAAGAGGGCTGGAACATTTCTCTTAAGAAGAGAGACTGAAGGACTTGGGACTTTGTAGCCCAGAGAAGACTGAGGGGGGATAATATCAGTGCTTATAAATACTTGAGGGGTGTCATTCTATTTTCAACAGTGCCCAGTGACAGGACAGAGGCAATGGGCACAAACTTGAATATAGGAAGGTGCACTAAACATGAGGAGGAACTTCTTTACTGTGGGGGTGACAGGCTTCCCAGAGGGGCTGTGGAGTCTCCATCTATGGAGATACTCAAGACCCACCTGGATGCTATCCTGTGCAACCTGCTCGAGGTGATCCTGCTCTGGCAGTGGGATTGGATCAGATGATCTTCAGAGGGTTCTTCCAACCCGATTGTTCTGTGATTCTGTCATTCTGTGAAACATTTTCTGAGATGGAAATAAAAAGTCTGCTGGGTTCATTCAATAGCCCTGAAATAGAACTCGAAGTGACAACTACTCTACTGTCTTTACTGCATTCTCTGCTAAACATTCCCCTGGGAACTTCTGTTTGGAAATCTATTCAGATTTCACAGGTTGTTCAGGAGGAGTAGTAATGGCTCTGGAAACTGCAATTAGAACACATGAAGATGGGAAACATCTTTCTCCATACATTTATAACAGACAATGTCATATTTTTCCTTTTATCTTTCTTCCTTTTTTTTTTCCTTGTCCCTTCTGTCCACATTGAAGTGCTCATTCTTCTGTCTGGTCAGATGACCCTCTAATGTGTAAACAGACTGTTCTGCACAGACTTTGATCTGCTATTTTCCTTCAAAATCCTACTTGGTGTATCTTTTTTTCAGTGAGCTTCAGAAAAACCCTCAGAGATTATTGTGAACATTAGGCAGATTTGCAGGGAAATGTATTTTTATCAAACAGTGCCATGCATTGAGTTTCTGGTACATTTGAACTGTGTAATCCAAGAAGTCCATTAGCCTGTTACTAGATTCTTGGTTTCAAGAGTCTTCCAGCAGATTGTTTTTGCTGGAGCTTCATTCTAGAGGTACCATCCTAGCAAATGCTTCTTTCAATACTTTAATTGTAGTAAAAAAGAGAAAATGTCTCTTAAGAAATGTACTACCTGGTGGAGAGGCCAAGCAAAAGCTCTCCAGTTTTCAACATTTAGTAATCAGACACAGTGTTGCACTTGTCAAGAGTTTCTCTGCTCCTCCATTTCTCTAGGGTTTGCTTAGCTTTTTGCTTGAAAAGTAAATTAGTGACTACATTTTCTTAGGCACTCTATGTATTAATATCAGCCATGATCATCACAAGCATGTAATTATGACAGCTTTGTCTTAATAAGTGATCTCATCATGTACACCATTTGGATGGGGTAAATAATTCCCAACATATGCTGACTATAAAGAAATTGAGAGCTTGTTATAAGCTGATGTCATGGGAAGATCCCAGTCTCTTCAGCAGGGACTCATCAATGCAAAGATCTTTAAAAATGTCTGACTTTGAATTAAGAAGAAAAAATCAGGGTGGGAAAATCTCTTGTAAGTTCTTAAGTCTCTGTAAGCTTTGACCAATATTATCAATTTAATCCTTCAGTTATTTATGATTGCAAAATAAAGGAGATTCTAGGCTGAGTGTTCTTTGGTAAAAAATAAAATCTCCATAAAAAATCTCCGGTTTTTTCCCCTTGTGAAAACAATCTATAATTTATAAACCAAATCTTTCAAACAAAATAGCAGCAAGATTTATTTCCAGAAATTTAGTACATTTCCTGAAGCTCAAAATAACTTTTTTTTTACTTATTTAGACTTGGTTATAGTAATTTACACAGTGCAAAGTGAGTGCAAAGGATTACTGATAGGATTTGGTTGCATGATTTTACAACTGGTTTGCATTAATATAAACAGCAAATTTAAACTTAATGGATAATCAGTTCTGATTATAAACACTCTGAAATGTTTTTTAATGCTGTCAGTGGACCATTTTTGAAATGATGCCACTGTCTGGCTAGATCTAAACCCCAAGATTTTGTGAGACAGCTTATGTGAATATATAATATGGCATTCGAAGCAAGGAAGTATTTTCTCATAGCACAGAATTGAAAACATGATCTGACACCAAAACACAGCTTTCTGGAACGTATCATCACTTGGAGCTGTACATGTGTCTCTAAGAATATATTCTTGTTAACTAAATAACCATATTTACAATCAAATCTTCCTTTTTCTAGGAAGAACTTAGTGAAGATTGATTAGTTGGTGACTGTTGTCTATTAGTGTATGAGATCATGATGCAGCTGTAACTATAAATACTTCTACATAATGTCTTTTCATTTCACTAATGAAAAAAAATGGCCCAAGAGCTCACTTATCTTGTTTGACGCTTCTACAGCATTTTCCATTGCACCCTGAGTACACTATGAGAAGTTTATGTGGTAGTGATTTCAGTCTGATAGAACTACAGCTACCCCCAGCTGCATATTTAGCAGCATACAACCTGGCCATGCTGCACACCACTTTAGTATGGGAAATGAAAATAAGTATTGTATTCATTTCAACCTTCTTAGAGATGTGGAACAAAAATCTGTATTTTTGTACATAGTATAAGTACATAAACCTTACACATCACTTGACTCCTACATATGTCCTGTGACTCCTATATTAAAAATCTAAAATTAGGACTCCTAGGAGTCTAAAATTAGGACTCCTATGTATTTTCCCATCCTAGCTGTTGGCAGAGGGAGAATGGAGGTGGGGGAGAAGAAGCTAGAGTAACAGTGAGGGCTAAGGCACATCAGTCACATGGCTGGTAATCTGTCTGTGAAAGTACAAAACACATCACATCCAAACAAAAGGAGGACAGAAACATAAGTAAATCTATAGAAGCTAGAATTGATCTTGGCAGAGAGATCAGTTATGGTGCTGTTTGAGAAGCAGTTGGCTACGCTGAAAGCCTAGCATGATGTACTATCTCTGTGTCTTGATCTGAGGTCACTTGAGGACAGATTAGAAGGTTGTACTTTGACAGTAAAATTGGACTCACTGCCTTTTCTGAGCGTGCTGAACTGTCACCCAGTGTGTCTGCATTAAAAACTGTTTTACAGGGTTAAAATCAATTCTTTGTTTTTGGTTTGGATGCTTTGCATTCTTGCTCACAGTTGGGTTGGTGTTATGTGAGAAGGGCAGGGTTGTGGGTTCATACTCATATACTCATGTAGTTGCAGACATACTTTACCCAAGAAGTAAAACAGTCCAAAACCTCAGATCAGAAGATGAAGACATTTTTCTAACCTCAAACAAAAGCAATACATGAAAATAAGGATTAACTTTGTCAATTTTTACCCCTCCCACAATAAATCTCCAAAATCTTGGCTTTTATCTTAGATGGATAACACAATAGGCACTAGAGCACACCAATATTACGCAAATACTTCATGTGCTATCAATTATTTTGGAAGTATTCATCATCCAAATTGTGAAATGGTTTGACTTTTGTTTTTAAACAGAGAGTGTATGAAGATGAGAGTGTTAGGCTGACACATTCTTTCTCTTGTGTAGGTATATTTATATGCACTTTCAGCAGAACATGGCAGTGACTAGGACTCTCCTCTTAATTCCAAGCCCCTTCTGGATGGAGAGAGTGGAGTCAGAGAATATCTGTGTTGCTGTATCTGGGAACAGGAGTGAAGTGGTAAATGATTTTCTGTTCTGCTAAAAAGCATTTGGATGTTATGAAATCAAGAAAAAACATTCAATGGGGATGCAACCCTACTGTTAGAGACTTCCAGTTGGCAACTAGTAGGAAGGCTAATGCCACGCACATGGTGAGGTGGGAGAAGGGGGCTGCTGCAGGAGGACATCAGAGCAGATCAGGTATGTGTGCCTACAGTGTCTCCTCATGGAGAGGATTCTTGTAATGGATGCCTTGCTAAAATAAAAATTGTCTGAGATCAATATGCACAGCATGATGAAATAGCAGAAATTAATTTCATGAAGAATTTCCAGAGACATCTTGAATCTTAAATTTGATGTACTTAGTGATTCAGAGTGATTAACTGTGGAACCACGTTGAACAATCATCTCTCCCAAGATTGATACTCTCCATTTTAGTCACACTGCTATCCATGATGAGTTAATGTTTGACAGTTTTTCCTTGTGCTTCTGAAGACCATGTCTCTCTCATCTATGCTTCATAGTTCACGACATGATTGCACAGCGGGCAGCCACACGCTGCACCCAGCTGGGCTCCCTCTGAGGTCGCCACAGCAGGACTGCAACCAGGGAACTGAAACCAACATCTTGACCAAACAGCAACATACACAAAGCATCTTGTTTTATTATCAACCTCAGAGTTTATTAATTTATCAAACCAGGTCAAAGTGATATAGCAAGTACATAAATAAGTACCGTAACAGACATATGTCCCATGGAGAGAATGAAAAGCATGACACTGTGTATTTTGTTTTCTTTAAGTAACCAGAAACTGGAAAAATGCAACACTGCATTTTACTAAATGATGTTTATGATTTTTTTTTGTTTTTCTTAAAAGTGTTTATTATAAAATAAATACACAATCTGGTTTCCACCTTCCTGTCACAAATACAAAAAGCAGGTTGCCTTCTTCTTAAAAAAAAATAATTACAAACACTGTACACTTTCCACTTAAGTCTTTTTTTCACCAGCTACTGCTACAAACAGACAATGCCTTTGAGGTGAGAAATCAACTGCTGGTCTTCCCATCAGACTGCTACAGTTCCTCAGAACCTCTTCCTTACACTGTCTTCAGCAAAGGAACGATAAGGTTAATTCGACATTTATAACAAAATTTTGCACTTCTGCAGCACGTTTCAACCCCGTAGATGCCACATGGGTGTTGCTGATGCCAAACTGTCCCTTTGTGTTACACTGCAGTAAACTCTGATGCAGTGAGGTCTTAGGACTACATCTCTTTCAAACACCAGGACAGGATTTATGGAGGCAGAAGCTACAGTCCCTTGGAAACATGGTGGGACAGTTCACAGCTCTCCTTCTAATGAACAGCAATACAGCTTCTAATGGCCAGGTGCTACATAAGACTGCACACAATAGCACAGTATCAGGGCTATCAGGGGCCCATGGCCTGGCACTGGCCATCGGGCTGTGAGGTCCTCACTAACAGGGGCTGAGGGGCTGTTCCATGTTCCAGAGAGTTCCAGTGGCTCCTCAGCCATTTTGGCAGCTCCTTGGGGAAAAAGTATTTCAGGAAGGGCAAAACACTGCTGGTCAGTGAGGGAAGAAACAGCCTAACCACTCCAAGGGCCAGGCAGGAAGCGGGAGAAAGTGCTCCTGGCCCTGAGCAGAGACTGCCCTGTGGCTCTTGAGGGACCACAGAGGCTTAGAAAGAGACCCACAGGTTCTTGTAACAGGAGAGTATTTTGTTTTTGCAAATCCACACGGTTGCTGGAGGAGCTCTCTGTTAGCACGTTTCCCTGTTAGCCAGTGGACAATGCTAAGCACTTGGTGTGGAGGGAAGTACTCCTAGAACCTGGGTGGCAGGAAGAAGCCTGGTCCCAAGGCCCGTGCTGCAGAGGGGAGCTGCCAGGCTCTGCAGCTCAATACAAGGATCCCCTCAGGATGGTGAAGCTCTGTCTGAAATGGGCTTTTGGCATTCAGCACTGAGTTCTCACACCTTCAGCCCTTTAAAATGGGTACACCCTGGAGTGTTGCCACTGGCAGAAGGACACTCCTCAAAATCCTTGCTGTCACTGTTGATTTCACTCCCTGTGAAGACCCAGCCCCTGGCTCAGACCGTTTCCATAAAGCTTTGTTTGAACAGCAGTATTCCTGTCTGCCTGTGGACTAGAAAATGGGAGCAAAAGCAGGCAGAGTCACTTGATTCTTGGGATATAATCCAACATCACAGCATGAGACTGTACAGTACCTTAGGGACTCTTTGGAGAAAGCAGTTTTTAAATTACACTTATTCTGCAGATGAGAGACACTTTTCTTAAACAGGGTGTAGACGTGCTATACTAAATAACAGAACCGGTCAAGTTTGCTTTTCACAAAGGTAACGGTTTTCACCAAGCTGCTGTTTCCTAAAGGCCTAAAGTAGCTGTTTGGAGTTTGTCATGGGAGAGAGCTGTCCTTGAAATGTGAGAATTGAGAGGTCACCCTCAGTAAAATGCAGAAGATTAGGTTTGTAACAAAACAGAAAATATAAATTAAACACTCTCACAACTTTTAAGGAGTTATTAATCAGGATGTTTAACCCTCCAGTTGTTTGGAAATACTATGAGTACTTTGGCACCTTCTGCCACATCACTTTAGAAGGCAGTTTATCAGCTAAGACCATGTGTTAATAGGGCCCAGAAGAAAGAAGTTATTAGGGCTGTGATAGGGAGCTAACACTTCACATTTCTTTTAGATAAGTGGGTGGAGGAAACAGTGAAAACCACTTAAAAGTGAACATTTGTTCAAACTGCTACAAAAATACAGTGATTGCCACTAACACCTGCTGTTCAGTTTATGGACTCAGTTTGCTCAAATACAATACATCATCCCAAAGGCAGGCTGCTTGGGAGCTTGTTAGTTTAATCTAGATTTTAACACAAGTATTGTATCACTTGTATTTTTCCTCCACTACTAAAAAAAAATAAATCCACAAGTTACTTCAACACCAATAATGGTGTAAATTCAGCACAGGAAATAATGCTCTCCATAGCTCCTGAACATTTACTAGGCGTCCTTCTTTTCATTAGTTTGAATAGCTCACCAAATAATAATAATAAAAATGTTCTCTTTTCTCTTTTTAACCTGTAAAGGAATGCAACTCTGGGAATGTACAGTCTCTCTCCTTCTCCCACTAGTAATACAGAGCCTCCCAGTCCTTTGGAGGAGATATTTGAACAGTTGACACAGACCACTACACATAAAGCAGCAAATTTGCTGTGCATAATGTGAATAATTACTGCATTATAGTTTTGGTTTTTAGGGCAACTGTTGACATAAGCAAAATAAGCCTGCAGTCCAGCTGCAGATCCAACTTTTCGTAAGTTTTCTTCTGTTTCTCCCTCCAGTGCTGTCTCCCTTAACAGTGACCCTTTTCAGACTTTTCAAGGTACAAAACCTTTACCAAATCCTCGAGCTCAGTCCTGCATACTCTGCTTTCACACATTTGGCTGATCTTAGCTTCACCCTCGCTAAATATTTTCCACTGGCCTGAAAACAAAAACACAAAGGACATAGATACTGACTTAGAAAAGAGCATAGGAAACTTTGCAAACACTCTCTAGACCAAGTGATTCACAATGGTCAAAGAGGCAACATCCAACCCTCCCATGGAAAATATTCAAAGTATCTTACAATCACGTAACATATTCCATAGAAAATAACTTTGTTAAAAATAATAAAAAAGGAACAGAATATTATTCCTTTAACTAAGTAGTACTGTAAGTTGACCCCATTTATTCAATCATTTATGATGCTGGATACTCTGATTTATGAGAGTGATGTGAAAATTTCTCTCTGATGATAAATCAAAGTATTTAAAAGTTGTGATGAGTCTTAAGTGTTTCATGCAACATGAACTCTGTGTAATACAAACTGTGTTTGCTAGATATTAAAATTTCTGTATGTTTTTTATAATCTTAATAGAAATGTCTATCATACTGGTAACTAAGATCGTTATATAGTTATTACAGATAACTATAACAAAGATAACAATGACAAGCTTGTGGAAGGCTGACAGCAAAAAATTAAGAAACTATAATAAAAGGTGTTTGCTTTTCACTAAGCCTGTGTTATAAAGATTGTATTATTCCTGAGTAAAATACTTCCTTGCCCAATTAGAGACCTCAGAAAAAAATGACAACTTGTAATGCAAAAGAACAGGGAATTAAAAATGTCTGTATGTTTATTTAACTAAGAAATTGTCATATCCCAAGCTGTATAAAAGAAAAAAAAATAGAATCAAGAGTGATTAAAAATAGAAAGTGATGTCCTTTCAAAAGATAGATTTAATAATCACATTGTTAGGAAAAATTCTTTCAAATGTAACATATATATATATATATATATATATGCATGCAGGAGAACTTTAATAATCTCTGATTTTTTCCCCTTCTAAACATCTTCCTAAAAAATTGAGGTAACCTAGCATGTTACTTAAATAAATCCAAATGGTGCTGTTCTGCTGACATCAGTCATATTTCAGACTTACGCCAGTATGGGCAAAAACCAGCCTATCTTGTGCTTTATCACTATATAGCAGACTAAGCATGTATGACAACTGTTTCAGTATTATATATCAGTATTTTAAATTGCTGTATTTTGATTATTTAAATCTAAACTTATAAAATATTGCAGCCATGTACTGGAAGAAAAAATAGTACATCTCCATGTGTTGAGCAAAAGAGAATGTTTTTCAAGGCTGTGATTATATGGAGAATAGGAACCTGAAAAGGTCAGAATTTTACTTACTAGGGGTTGTCCTTGTTATCTGCTTAAAGTAAGGAAGTTCTTCAAATTCTCTCTTGGACACTTTCTCAACATAGAAGTGGCGCAGAATCCCTTCAGCAAAGAAATAAGAAGTGCATGTTACTGGTAATGTGGCTGTTGATCTTAACCTGGGTTGCTGTCCTGCCTTTACATAGAATTACAGCGATGTCAAGTCACCTTGTGAAATAATCCTTCTCAGTTATGTGGACTTTTAGCCTGCTCTTTTTTATTCTGTTTGCCAAAGCCCTGCTACTCCCCTGTAAATCCTTCTGTGGATTTAGGATTGCAGAGAGTTTGAGGGGTATGAGAATGAGCCAATTCTTTTCCCAAATCACTGAACCTTTCCTTAGTATGAGATTACAACAGAAGCCAAAATCCCAGTGTCTTGGAGAAAACCAGCATCATTTTGCAGGCAGATCCCATTTTGCCTGTCATGAGCTAGCAGGCAACATCACTGTCAAATCACCACAAGGCTTTGTGGCTTCTTGAACACACACGGTAGTTATTAACCTTCTGATCCTCTGTGACTTCTCTTCTGCTCACACTTTGGGCTTGGCTTTGGGCTTTAAAGTGCATTCTAAAGATGTAGCGTTTCAATGAGGGCTTCCTATGAGGATCAAACACTTTTTGATTAAAGTAGGTAGGATTTTTAGGAAGTTGGAGATAATTTTTATAATACTAGAAGTTCAGAATTTGCAGAAGAGTTTGTGTTTCTGAATGCCTTTTTTTAATCTAATTTAAGTTAGTATAGTAAAAGATATTATTTCCATTCTTAACACATTTATGGCCCATATTCTAGACCCTCATGGGCCTAAGCATCACTAAGGCAGGTAAGGCAGACTGATAATGGAAAGTTTCTTGGTCCATCCTAAGTAAGAACCTCCAGGCACTTGATTCATACCCTACCATCAATTTCTCTGTAATAAATTACGATTAGTAACTGTATTACTGACAGCCTGTTTGTCATTGTGCTTTTGCTCACGATGAAGGGTAGGAGTTTGCAGACCTAGAGCTTTGTGTGTTATTAATAGGTTTTGTATGGCAAACCTGGAGTGCGCTGGACGTGGCTGTAACGATATCCTAAACAGCCAGAAAACCAGCAGTCTGAAGATGCTTGGGTTTGTAAACTGCCCTGAGGTTTTAATGGAAGATGATACACTGTTTAAAGAAAGAACTTGCTCAGCTCACCTTTTCTAATTGTCCACACATGTATTTCTATTTGAGGTGGCTTTTCTGTCTCTACTGCAATTTTTCTGATGGTTTCTCCTTCCTCTGTGAAAACGGATTCATAGACGGGAAATGTCTCTTTCCCACAGAAGTAATCTTTGTTGTCAAAGGTTTGACTTGGCACTTCTTCTGTTTAAAAGAAACAAACCAAAACATACACTACAGCTGTAATCAAGTCTTCCAGAACTTACTTGGCACTGACAGCCAAGCACGTTTAGTTTAGAAGTAGAATTTTCACTTTTATGGCTACTCAAATCCATGTCTAGATAAGCCCCAGACATTTAATTGCATTCTATTCTGTTAGGTTCTCAAGGTACTCAATTTATAAAACAGTTTCACGAGGAAATTAACTATGTAAACCCATGTGGTCTGGGACATTCCTCACAATTTTCAAACCTGTTGTCCACTTTTCAAGCATATTTGAAATAATGGTAGAAGTCTCAGAGATAATAAAATAACGAAATGAAAATTGGTGGTTGGACAGAACACAGAGCTGTAAATTAATGCTTTGCTGAGGAAAAGGGCAGGTAGAAGCCACAGGGTTTGCATTTTGCTCAGCAGCAGCCAGCTGGTCAGTGCATGCCTGGCCTAGCCACAGCACATATTATCTCTTGCCCACCTGCTCATAGGGCATATGAGTAGAAATTGTAATTATTCTGATGGTAATTGGAAGTTGGACAAGAATGTAAGAGATGGTGCAACTCAGAAACTCAGACTGCTGTTTGTGGAAAAACATAATAATTAACACATCTCCAGACATACAAGACAGACTGCAAGAAGAGTCTCAGTGTTCTTAAAAGTAGGCACACAGAATCTCAAAGAAAACAGTGACTTCCTTTTTGTGATTACATTTTCTATTGAATCATAGAATGTTAGGACTTGAAAGAGACCTTGAAAGATCATCTAGTCCAACACCCTTGCCTAAGCAGGATTACCTAGATTAACACTGAAGCCTGTTAGCCAGGTTTTGCTGACTGATCTCATGTCATACGAGCCCAAAAAAACTGTGGAGCTGTGGAACTGTGGATCTGGGTACATGCCTTCCTACTGCCTACCTACTGCCACTGCACCCTGCTTTTTCCCAGACAGCAAGGCTGGCAAAAGCAAATGGGATGTGTGTGTTCTATAAAAGATTTCTGTATATGACTGAGCAACCCATTTCCTCAGAGCATTTCTACATGGAATGTAGACATAGGAATGGTCCATGCAGATCAGAAAAGAAGTTTAAAGGTACAGAAGGGAACTGGAGACTCCTTTACCCTTTATGTCATATGAAACATGGCTGGCTGCTGGACAGATTTTTCACTAGTTGTAGGCACTGATTTTAGTAAGTAATGTCTATGTAAGTTTAATCATTAGTGCAGCATAGAAACAATGCTAAATTTGTGCTAAGTTATTTATTTTGAGGATTGAGTTGCATAACTCACACCAACCAGTGTATAATCAGGCATTTTGAATCCTCCTGGTACACTTTAAAAAGCTGAAATGATATTACCTCCCTGTAAATTTCACAAGCTAGAAAATGATTTGAATGTTCTATGGGCACTGCAGTAGGGGAAGAATGGGACATTTTTTGACACTAATCAGCTTTCCGTGTCCATTTCTGCAATATTCTCTTTGGAAATGAGTGTCAGGAAGTCATGCTAGCAGCAGAGAGAAAGGCAGTGACTGATTAGAAATGTATGCCCCAGGCAGCAAGTCCCCCCCCACTCCCCACCTGAGGAACAGCAGTGAACAACAGGGCCAGGCAGGCAGCTCTGCCTGTCTCACACTGAGACCTCTGCACACATGTTGCTGCAGTGGGCACAGCTAATGCTTTTCTTATCAGATCTCGTTGCGACCAGAAACAGGGGTTTGAGTCAAGCCCCTCAACATGCACAGCAAAAGGGTGGTCTGTGATTAACTGCTTTACCTGGACAGACTTTACAGCATTTTCCTTCTACTTTCTGAGGGTATTTGCAGGGATATTGTTCTGGACAATGAATTTTCTTACATTCTTGTTTGGTGATGTTGCAGGTGCATAACACACACTCGACGATTCCAAAGGCCCGGAGATTAGGATGCCAAGATTCACCATGTGAGTATGTTTTGCCATTTGAAACACAAACTACAGAAGAAGGGAAAAGGAAGAAAAAGTACAACGTGAAAAGGTATGTTCACTGGCTGCCTCTCTGTGAATATTAATTTGATTCATGCACATTTTTTAAAACATTATCTCCATAAATAAGTTCTAGTGTCTCTGGCCCATTTCTCTGCTTGTTAACCTGGAGCTTTGCTACTTAAAACGAGCCTGAGCTAATAGTCACCTTTTTCTGAGCAGTTTTGTCTTGATTCCAGCTCTGCTGACACTGGTGTTTATCACCATTTTGGGAAGAGCACTGAAGGTGTCTGAGTCAAGTATCTGACTAGCTCCTCTCCAGCACGCATTTCAGTTGTGCATCATTAACCAGTTTTTAAAACCCACAGGACACAGAACTGCATTTCCAAATGACATTTGCTACCGAGTCAACCACACAACTTTCCTTACTGCTAGCTGAACATGGCTTTTGCAGTAAGCTCCACACAATCAGCAGGATGGCTTAGTGCCACCTGGGCCTTTTACTGCTTTTGTATGAGAGTTCAAGCTGCCCAACACACAGAACAAAGCAAAAGGAAGTTGCAAAATGAAGTTTAATGTCCTTTTTGTAAGTGTATGTCTATAGGTATATAGTGACATTGGGCTTTTGGAATCACAGGAAAACATTAACATGAAAGGATACATATGGGACTGAAATTTCATTCCAATAGCACCTGAGATTTATTCACTGGTGCACTTGGAAGACAGAGAATTACAGCTGAGACAAGGAGAGTGGAAAAATCCATGCCTATGGGAAGCCAGTTTGGATTACCCAGAAGTTAATGGGAATTATATCACTTTACACCATGTTTGCATTTGTCCTATAAACCTTACTCCTTTCTTTTTAAAATATTTTATAAACACAAAGAAAAATGCAAACTAATCCTAACAAGGTGAAAGAAAGGGCACTGCCTGATTTTTAAAAGCAACTAAAGTGAAGCCTGGATATGTTGTAAATATTTCCAATTCTTCTAATATGCCATCATTTTTATTAATGCTTTTATTTGTAAAACATGTTCCTATTTTGCCTGTAACTTTCAAAAGCAATTTAATTTTTATCTGTAATCTGAAATTTACATCTAACTGGTAACAGATGTCGCCAACTGGCTTATACTTTACTGAGTTACTGAGATTTATGGGGAGTGTTCTTTGCAATGTATTGTCTTTCGTGGGGTTATGATATCATTTGGTTTATAATTTGCCTCTTTTTAATTCTTTCATAAGACATGTTTTTATTTTAAAGGTAGGAAACAGTTTTGTTTCTCAAATAGAAGCAAATAGTGTTACCTGATACTAAGAACATGAGAGGAAAAGCTATAAATGAGAAAATTAGTAAGTGCTCAGCTGCTCAGCAGGCTTCTTACATGCATAAATACTACATTATTAGTTACATTTATGCATATATGGATTATTTTCCCCAGCTAGAGTTGTCCAGATCTCTTGCGGACATAAATATTACATGATTTCTCCCTGTCAGGGGAAGCGATAATCCACGTGACTCTGTAGATTCTCTCTCTTTTAAGGGTTTATTTAGTTAAAAAACAAGACTTACATAATTACTCTGATTTAGCAGATGAAGCCTCCAATAGAAGCCAAAGTACAGCAAAAAACTTCTAATTCCCTCATGCCCTGTTTTTAGTGCTCTTCATGTTTAGAATGATAAATCTGTATCCATGCAACTGGATGGATTTGCATCAAGAGAATTGTTGTGCACTTATTTTTTAACTTGTTGAAATGCATCTCAACGGACACATGCATTAATTAATAAAACACTTGTTAATTGCACAAGAACAAGAGAAAATACATAGTCAGCATTCCTGTTTCCATCATAGGGATCTCTCAGACACTCTCCAGGCAGTGAGTGTCTCAAGCTGTGGCAGTTCCTCTTTATATTGCATCCAGAAAAATGCTATTCAACTCTCTATTTGCTGAAACAAATCAGTTAGAAATTGCTTTGATGATGTCTTCATGTGTGAATTACATGTCAAAGATACTGCACTGCACGGAGATTCCTGCTCCTAGACTCAGCATAAAACACTGGCATGATCTGAATGTTTTTTCATGCTTGTTCAGGTGGATAATAAAGATCCTATGGCCAACATTCCTCCTGTTAGTTAATACCTTAAAAGATTAGTTGGCCCTAATACAAGGGGTTTTAACTCTTTGTGGGTAGTTTCTAAGTGCACACTGACTGGCATTTGTGGACAGATACTGTTCTGAACGTGCATTTTTACAGCTCCTACTGTTATGTCTTTGTAGGCCTGTCCATGCAGACCTCTCTGGCCTGAGGTACACCCACTGTGGGAACTGAGCATCCCACCCTTTTCCTTGTACAAAATCTGCTCTCCTGCTAACTGGAGAATTGAGGTTTTCCTTCTATGTTTGTCCTTCTTGTAACTAGAATATGGTTAGTCACTTCTGCAAAAAGGTTTGCCTTGGTTTGGCTCCAAGTGCTGCTGTCCCCATAATGCAGTATGTTCTATATTATATTATATTAACAGAGAGATTTATTACCTTGGTTAACTTTGCCTTTTTACAGCTCAGGCATCCAGTACAGGCTAATTGCCTCCTCTGCCTCTAGTGTTGTTCATGGAGGAGGAAAAGCACCCCTTGCATCCCACTGTCTCAGACAACCAGCGTAAGATGAAGGGTATCATACTGATACTGTCTTTCTCGAGAATAATTTTCTAAGTCCTGGAGGCAGAAAGCTTCTTGATACTATGGCAACACTTTATGGCCCAAGATTTGTGGGGCAGTTTAAACATACTCTGTTTGCAGCTAGCAAAGTTACAAAATAGGAGACAGGGTAAAGAAAACAGCCACAAACAATTTCCTAGTAGATAAGTCACTGCGCGAACAAGTTAGTGAATCTGGAGGCATTGTGGTGTCCCTTATGACACAGAGTGCTCACTTCCCTGGTGATTTTCTCAGAATTGTGTAGCATAATCCTCCAAAGTAACTCAGAAAGCAACCCAGGGCTGTGGTGCCTGTGCATAATGAAGTGCACTGTTATATGTGTAGGCACAACTGATTTCAGTCAAGAGCTAATCCCACACCCTTAATAGCTTACTGCATTTTTCCTCATTGATTTGCATTGGGTTTCTTGATACTGGTGTGAATTTCTCAGATTCTGGTGTATATTGAGAAGGTGACTGACTCCTGACCCAGAGAAATACTGTAAGAAGTACTTGTCTTTACCTCGTCCGTGCTTATGCCTGTTGTTGATGACGATTTGTACTATTGTTCCTGAAGCTTGCTGGGGATCTGGCAGTACTCCACGGTTACTCCTGGCACTGGGAAATCGTGGAATGTTGACTACCTGCCTCGCAGAACTGGGCGACAGGTCATAGTGGGAACGATGGTACGAGTGTCTCTGGAGACAGAAAGAGAGCAGGGCAGTAAATGTCTCGTTCCAATGAGCACAAGGAAAGAGGTTGTACTAGAAGCTCAACACGAGCAATGGGAATGTTGCCACTACCACAAACCATCATTAAATGTAATAAATGGCACCATACCAAATAAAGGCCATTTAGGTTTTGCAGACAGTTATCATGGTAATGAAGTCATCTACACACACAGTTGTAACTCATCTCACCAAACTGTGTATGCCAGTGTAGGTGCCTTTATCTATGCCAGTCATCTGAAGTCCCTAATCGTGTCAACAGACAGAGAGGCAATTTTAGAACCTGACCTGTTGTTGATCTCTGTATCATGAGGAGGTGAATCACAACCCAGAAATGCCTATTTTGCTCCATGTATTAAAGACTGTGTTCAGAGAGATCATGATTGTGTGCTAGATATCTACTTTGCTGATGTTTACTTTAAGATACATGAGAAGAATTGTAAGCCTGTCTAATTTTCATCATCAAAATTGCTTTCTACTATGGCTCCAGTGGCAGAATATGTCCAGAATGACTGTCCAGCTTCTTGTCTGCTTGAAGCTTAAACTATCATGCAGAACAGAGTTAGACTGAGTAGAACCTTCGTAGAATCTGTCTTAGTGACTGGAAAGTCTCATTTTATTTGGAAAACAAAAAAGTAACAATGCGCATCACATTTTCTAGAGCAAAACCACTGATTGTTTTCAGAGAGTTATTTTCCAAAATACCTGCAGGCATGAAGGAATAGTGTATATTACAGCAGTTATTTTATAAGGCATGATTCTTCTCACTAGTCCAAAGACTTGTTGGTTCATGTATTTAGGTAGTGCTCACAATGCTTAAAAGCTCTTCAGATTATTTCCAAATGCTGTTATAAAAATCATCTCTTGAGTTGTTAATGGATACTCGGTTACCCCCAGAGGTAGTGAAGCCCCAAAAGTAAATATACGCATGTGTACATGTCAACTGGGAAGGGTTTGCAATCCTCGTTTAAAAGTTATGCTTGCATAGCATACTCAATATACAATTAAGTATATACAATTAAGATCAAATCCAGACCCTGCAGGATCTAACTGGGTTTTGCAATTCAGTGTTATTCATGAATTCAGGTTGAGTTTATTACGAGATCTGCAGAAGTAGAAGAAGCCTGTTTTGGTCTGGATTCACAGAACTCAGGGTGAAGCAGTAGATATTTTTCCCCAATGTACTGGCACCCCCAGCATAGCAGGAAAATATATCTTTAAATTGTGGGTCATACTTACGGCTTCCCTGTTGGCTGGCTGTCGGAAGATATCTCCATCGGAATGTTCCCATGATAATTCCCCATCTCCTGTACGTGAAGCAGAGCAGCATCAATTAGGGGAGAAAGTGGGCAGCACCTTGGGAGATACTTTGGGAAAAAGTCTTGTCCAGCTTTACAGCTAAATTTAGGGTGCAGGTATGTAGAAGTGTCAGTCTGTAGTCTGCCTTTATTGGAGTAGATTATAGAGAGACCAAAAGGAAGATCTGTTCCCTAATATTATGCAAACTCAGGATGAAGATTTACTATAAGATTTATGCAGCTTAACAAGATGCTATGGGCAAGGTAGTTTCCAGCAACCATTTGCTATGTGATCTCAGGCAAAGGTGAGGAGACATGACTTCACTTAGCTCACACAGAAAGACTAAATAATGTGACCTTCCATCTACTGTGGGCTGAGGGAACCCACAAGCAGTTTCTGTTGCTCAAATGACATGCAACTTGACTGAGAATTGAAACCTCGATTACATTTTTGCAGTTAGCTCTGAAGTGTAGCCATTAATAATTAGCACTGTATGATACATATCAAGAAAAAGTAGATCCATCTTTTGTTCAAAAAATTTCCTGTCCCCATTTCTATATGGTTGGCTTTTCCACTCTTATTTATGCTTCATTTAATAATAACTGATAAATCACAATTCACCCCCAGGTATGATTATGAACCAGGGAGGTGCTTTCATCTGTCAGACTGTTTTATAAATAGAAGTGATGGCCATGCACAGTGCATGATTTGGCCATGCACAGAGCGTGATTCATTAGACACAAACCAGCAACTCTTCCAGGAAGCCAGGCATGTGCAATGAGTTATTGTAGGATGTATGAGAAGTTGGCCCACTAAGACTGGATCCATCCAAGCTCACAGGATCCTCTGTTTGCATGTAGAGAGTAAGCAATGTTCAGCTCTGCTTTTTTTAATTAGGTCAATGAAAGTACAACAGAATAAGGCTTATAGCACTACAGACACTCATGGCAAAGAAAGGACATTCTGACTTGTCTTGTAAAAGAGAAAAGGTTTTGCTAAAGCAGTTTGTGCATGTGATGCAGAAGTAATGAATGCTTTGAAGAATCAGTGTAAGGGACTTATGGAGCCAGGCTCTGGTTCCTCACAGCCAAACATGTGATTCATGGAAAGGAAAGTTGGAAAGAGGAGGAAACCCTCACTTCTTTTTAGGAGTAGTATCCAGCTGTTTTCTTTATAAAGACAACTTCATAAATACAAGCATAACTAAGCATAAGCTATGGTGGAAATTATAGCAGAGAGAAATCAGTTCAGGCTAGAGAAAGAATGTGGCTTTAAGCAGCTCTTAAAGACATATTCAGAGGTGTTCCTGGACAAGATAAGCCATGGAACTTGAACTGGTATCTGCTTCTTGGAAAACAAGAACAGGAGAAATCATTTAATGTGGAGCTGAGCTTGGAATTTATCCCAGCCTTGGCATTCAGATACAGGTACAGATAAGACTGCTTTGCTAGTGGCTCAAAGTCTAGCTCTGGACATGCCAAGCACTGTGCCAGACTGCAGAGCAGTACCTCCACATCAGGTGCCTTACATCTCTGCCATGGATCATCAGGGCCTTGGTCCTCAGGGCAGGATAGCTGCTGCAGCAGTAGTAGTGTGTGATAGTGGCTTGGGGGAGCCATGGTGCAGATATGCCTCCAGTTCCAGAGTTAACTGATCCAAATTTAGCTCAATCAGATTCATTGTGGATCCAATAACCTAGTGCACAGCATCTACTAGCATTTTATCCTCCATGCATTTTATAAGAACTTTTCCCTGAATGCATGGGAAAGTTGGATCCTGACATAGAATAGCAACTGAACCATAGTGCTTGGAGCCTTTCTAGTCAGTAGCAGAGGAATGAGCAGGGAAATCAGCAAATGTTAATATATTATGTTAATGCATTTGGCCATGCAAGGAGCAGAAACTGACTCATAGTTTCCTCCCCAAGAGCTGTGCTAGATTTGGATGCAAACATTTCATTTAGGTTTGCATTTCATAAGACTCAGAGAGGGCAGATAAAACAGCTTATGCCATATTGAAAAGGACAAAGCTGATAAATGATCGTTTAAACATTCTAAAACAAGAGAAACAAACAGTAGAATACCTTAAAAAACTCTCTGCATCAGTGGAGACACTGGGTTGTCTCTACCAAATAACCCAATTTAATCTCACCTTTCATATGGAAATCCTGATGACCTTGTTTCTCATTAGTGACTCTGGCTGAAGTGACTGATTTCTCCAGCGTGAGGCTACTTTACAGCATAGCTCTATCTGATACTGCCTACTTTGAAAGTCAGTTTGATTCTTGTAACCAGAAAAGGTTGGCTTCAAATAACAACCAGGGAACAGGTACAAAGAATCAGGTACAGCTTTATAAGCAGTTTGTCTGGCAAAATGTTTAAAGATTTGCAAAGATACTTTGGAGTAACATGGCAAAGCACCAAAGAATAAGGAACAATCTCAGTGCAAAGGAGATCCATACTGCACAGAAGTCTTCTTGCTGTGTCAGTGCAGCAAACTGTATAAGCTACTAATCTTGCATCTCTGCAGGATTAGTAGCTTATACAGTTTGCTGCACTGACACAACTCACACCTTCTATCCAGGAACTTGTTCCTTCAAAGTGTGCTGTACTACCTCTGCACTATTTAGCACTGATGCACTCTGAAGTTCCCTGTTTTTTGGCTCAGAGCTTTTGGCCCAGTGTGCGTACGCAGTAAACTCCTCAGGACTGGGACTGAGACTGTGCTAGTTGATGTTTCACAACTCTAGCATCATAGGCAAAGATATACAACTGACAATATTTTTACCATGTAATAGTACTGAGTTCAAATAAGCACAATTGAAAAAGCTGCACAAATGTGGAAGCAGGAGAGTTTTTCAAAGCAGCCTGGCACAACTGATATCAACAGTGGCACTTCTGAAAACCACGGGTACCTTTAGGTGCTTATCTGCATCTTTGAGATCTGGCCATAGGTGCTTGGATACCCTAGAAGTGGTGATTCAAATGCCACAATACTAATAGTGAGATAAAATGTAATTATAAATACTCAGATATTTAGATGGGCTTTTAGACAGATATTTAGGTTTAGTTATTCAGAAAGGCTGGGAAGACCCCTAAATCAAGTTCCCTGTGTGTACAGAACCTAAAATGCAATTCCTATTAAAATACTGAAGTTGCAGGAGTATAGACTGACACCTAATTTAAACTGGAGTAATTGACCTTACCCTCTGAATTGAAATTCTTGTGTCTTGCATAACTTGAGCAGGTCTGGGAACCTGTCAGATAGCAGCTCCTCTTTTACTGCAAAGCTTTTCTACCCAGAGCAATGGCAGCTATTTCACTATATCATTTGAAGCCTTGATTTACCTCGTTATGGGGATGCAACCTTATCATCAGTGCATTCTCTCCTTGTTTCAATTTAGGAAATCAAAGGTAGCAATGTTACCCTGCTGGAATTCAAGGTTTCATTTACCAACTTACTTGGATTGCAAGTACATGGGAAACTTGCAGACAGTGTCCTGAGTGACAGTGCTGGTGCAAAGATAGGGCTCTCACAGGGGAAGGAGTAAATTTGGAGCCCGTCCTTCCACGGTTGTACTTGAACTTACCTCTGCAAACTGGACAGCAGGACTCCGGAACAGAAACTGGGAAAGAGCAAGTTAATTTGGGACAAGTCTTCAACCCACAGTACACGTTTCCTTCCTGCCAGTAAAACACAAGGAGAATTTAGAAGTCATCGATTTGTCTGGTACTGTATGTTTTTTTATGGACATGCTTAAATCTAGTATGTGCGTTTCAAAAATGCCACTTCAGTATGCAAAAGCAGAATATTAGACCAATGAAAAGTCTGAATAGCATTTTAAAATGTCAGAATAGCATTTCAGAAAAAATGTTGTGCAGAGGAAAATCCCTTTCTTTAAAAAAAGAAGGAAAAGAGAAGAGGGGAAAAGTGTGTGAAGAGAACTGCAATTGTTGTAGGCTGAAAATGTATGCAATGTTGGTGCTAAAATCACCCAGCATAAATTCTCCTCTCTGCTCTCCATCATTGTGTCTTACTACTGAACTGGAGGAATAGCTCAGCAGTAACTAAGAGCCATAAAATCTGTTGGGTACTTGGCCTGATAAATGTGTGGTTAATGTATAATATAATGCTGATTTATCAGAGGAGGTCCAGAGTTGCTGATACTTGATACTGAGGAGCTGGTTGGATTGAGAGGTGTGTTCTGGTTCAGACACTGGTTCTGAAGAGTCACTGGGTGACTGGATTGAATTGGTAACATTTGAGGACAGCGGTGTGGCCAAGGGCAAGCTTACAGAGCTGTCCACTCCCTGTCTGCAGGGCTCTTTACTTATCAGCTCAGTCCAAATGAACTCTGTTTCAGCCAATGTCTTGGTGATGTTTTCCAGTCAGGCTGAAGTGAAATATGCTGTATATGCCAAGGAGCAATATTTTACCCACTGCCTCTGTGTTGTAAGCTCACTTACAGCAGATGCTTAACAGGGCAAGCTTTGTCCACTCTGAGTAAGAAGTAGCCTGGCATCTACCAGGTGTTGCAACTGGCTGTGAGCACTCTCACACATTTCAGCCTTAATTCTCAATTCCCAGCCTGTGCTATGTAAGGCTTATATTTCAGTGTCATGTCTTCTAAAAAGGTAAAATGAAGCATAGATAGAGCAGGGCTGTGTCAAATCATGTTACTTACTGAGCAGCTGCACTGGGCACACTGGTTTGCTTGCCTGTTTTGGAAAAGCCCCTCTGCCACAAACATTTCTCCATGATGGTAGGTGGTGCCATTGTATTCACAGGATTTCCCGGTGACTTTGCTGCTTACAGAGAAAAGGGAGTCTTCTGGAAGCAAGGGGAAAGGAACGCTTCATGCAAATGCTCTTGTCAACTCACAATTATCACAAATACAAGGGGAAAGCTTCCATTCACCCTCATTTATCTTTATTATAAAATACAAGTTTTGTCATGCTACAAAGTATAAATTATATTCTCATGCTGGTATTTTGCTGTACTTTAATAATTCACACCTGAGTTGACTGTCCCAGTTGCTCTCAGGATGCTGATGACCAACTGCAATGCAGCACTGATGGACACATCTCACTCTGCTTTATTTTACTTTGCTCTGCTGCAGCTTATGGTATTAGGATGAACAGGTGCAGTTATAAGCCCACTTGTCATATTTACATGTTTTTCATGCTTTAGTGTAGAAGGCCTGTAGAAGGTCCTGTGCACATACAGAATCCCACTATCAATAGCACTGCTCCACCATGGTTTCCCTGTTCTTAGTGCTGGTATAATTTTATTAATGATTTGTAGTGTTGCAGCCCATGGAAGACTTAGTTGCAGGTAAGCAAGTTGTGCCAGAGGGCATGGATGATTCCATGCCACCCATGGGCAGTGGTGATGCTGATGGGACTGTGTCCAGAGAAAACTATGTACTATGCGAGTGTTTGTTACTAGTGGCCTCCATGTCACTGCTGCTGCTGTTTGCAAAATGGGCAAAACTCACCCAAGGCAGACTTCAAAAGCCACCCAAAAGCTGATTATTCTCTGAACGTGCATATTAACATCAGATATGCAAATAAGTGCATTCTGTTTGCAGACCTCAGTGCATATTACAAAACACACAAGACAGCACTGTCAATTCAACCCCAAAACCTCCTGTTTCAGCTCAGGATTGTTTTGAGTTCTGCACCACATGGGTTAAATTTTCTTTTAAGACACACAGCTATCCATACCTTATGTTAAAACATCCCCTAGATTATTTAACTACTAGCAGTTGACAAATGTGAGATGGGATAATACTTTACCTATGAAATGTAAGTCACTTGATACCTATTGGGCAGCAGGTCTGGCACTATACGTTTACATTCACATGAATTCAGCATCTCAGCACGGGAAAAGACATTTTGAACAAGAGCTCTATGGCAGTAACAGTGGAGTGTTTGTTCTCCGGAGCCCGAATCGCTGCAAATTTCTAGGAATGCAGCTGAAATTTCATTCAGTGGGTTTGGGCTTTCATCTAAAGGAAACCTAATCTGCAAATTCAGGTTTTGCTGTAGCCCTTTTAATTATCTATCAGATAAACCTGGGGAGATTTTCTTGTGAAACTGTGTCACCACAGAACACTTATTTTTCAGATGGGAGCTCAAGTGAAAAAAAGCAGTTTTCTGCTGGCATACACTGGCATTACGAGCTGACATTTAGAATTTTCCATAAAAGCTTATATTCAGTTACACTGGTCCATCAAATGCTAATAATATTTTTAATGGTAAATGTCAAATCTGGCCGTGGAACATACATATATTGCACTACACTAGGTGAGAGTCTAGTGGGTCAGCAGAGAACTTGCTGCAGGAGAATGGCAGGAGACATAAGCTGGTTAGGGTTCTTTCTCTTCAAGAGACAGACATGGTATTTGCACTTTGTCCTTTGAAGCATGAAATACATCATTATTTCATTGCAATCAAGGTGTGTAATGATATCTCTCAAAAATCTTCTAAATAGTACAGAGCTTTGAAAACACCTATGCTTGGCATAGGAATGTGGTGCTTTTGGCACTTTCTACATGGTTTGCTCAAACTACACGTTCTGGGATGGCATGTTCTAATTAAGACACATCCTTGAAAGTCATCAGCAGAAGATTCAAGTGACAAACTCAGCTACTGTCCCACTAGGCACAATACTGGACAACATAAATAAAGAGGCACTTTTTCAGGACTGTCATACCTCCTAAAACTTAACATCACCATCGTTTCTTGGGCTTTCCAAGAATCGTCTCATGGAAAGCAGAAGGAGAGACTGCCAAACCCTTGCCCCTTGGGCAACTGGAAGACCAGTAGAACAGGAAAGACATTAAAATGAAACGAGAAATGAAAGAATACAGATGGTTCTTGCCTGGCTACAAGGCAGGCTCTGCAGGACACTGCTGTGCCCATGTGGGATGCCTGAACCAGTGCGGGGCTTGGCTTGCCATTTGACATTTGCGGAGAGCTATACCTGAATGACTCATTGTGACTCTGTGGGAATTCAGTGAGGGGACTAGGTTCCTACTGCAGATTCACCTGGGCATATGCCACATCACCAAACACCTTTAAACTGTGGCTTCGATATAAGAGAAGGAAGATGCTTAGAAAATTACAGTGGAGAGTTGCAGTAGGTAATTGTTTTCATCTCTATTTCTTTTAAGCTGATCAAAGGAGTTAGGCCTCTAACAGCTAAATCATCACATATAGCCCCAAACACATGTACATCTGCCTGGCTTTGGAATGTGGGATAAAATTCTATTGCCATTTTGAAGTCTTATTTAATGAAATAATTAGAAAAGTCAGTTTCACTTACAGGGAACAAGACCGTGGTTTAGGTCCTATACTGCACGTACCAGTTCATATGATTATCTTTTAGCACATTAAATAGTAAATAGGGCTATTTGGGTGCATAAAATAAGACTTAGAAGTTTTCAGATCAAGACCACATTATTGTTATTGAAAAAATTATATATATATATATATAGATAGATATATATACACACAGTGTATTGGAAAGTGCAACTGATCCTCTCCAAACACAGCATCTGTCTAAAACTGCAAGGAAACTGTTTATATTGCATGTCTAAATATAACTTCTGTCTGGTGCAGCTTCTCTCTCTCTCTGCTAGTGTGTGACTGACTTTCTACAACTAGGTCTTCCTTTGATTTCTTCTCTATGGCTCTTTAAGTTATGGGTAATTAGAGGAGTTGAGACTCCCTCATGATATCACATTCTCCTGTAGAATGTGAAATTAGAGTCACTGTGGATTGTTTTAGTAAGTGCTGGGTTTGAACTCTGAAAAATCTTGGCATTAATATTGATATCAGCGTGCATTATTCTGTGCCTTAGTTAAGATATGCTAGAATTAGGTTAATTAACTGCAAATATACTGTATTGCTCAAAGCTCTATTTGTAAACCTTGCTGTAATCAGAATTGTTCCTAAAGCATTATCTGGCATTTTAATGGTGCTGACTAACATCACTTTAATTAGCTGCCTCTGTAAAGTACCAGGCAAACCATCTGTGTGAATCTTTTTAATTAACTGGGTTCAATCTGAGCTTTTCTTTCTGGCATTCACAGCACGTCTGGGGAAGCAATATAAAATGTATAGGGTACAGATGCTATAGCATCAATCTAAAAGGAACTATCTTTATTTCTGTGGTTGGCATTTATTCTCCAAGGACTCAGAATTCAATGCAGAAGTTGACAGGCCATGCTTACATTTGCCTGACATTTTAGTGGGATCAAGGTAAGACCTTAAGATAGCAATATGGGTAGCACTGATTTATCACCAACATCAGCATTAGGTAATGCCGGGGGGTAAGATGTGTAACCTAGGCTTCATGTGACTTGCTATGGATTTGAACTTATCCTCTAAGTAGCATTAAGGGTTTAACTTGGCTGGAGAAATCTGTCAGGTTTTACAAGCAGGCAACAGAATAGAACTAAATAAAACATGGATTCATTTCAAAACAGTTTTATTTTTTTTAAAGCAACTGCAGACTATGCTTGAATTCTTATATCCAAGCATTCCTCCCTCCCCAACATGGGAGTCTGTCCAGCTTCTGTTGTAGATCTAGGCTGCTTTTCACTGGTGTACTGTATACACAAGGTAAATCCTGGCCTCAATGAAATTATCAGGATTCATCCTAGCTGCTTACTTGAATGCTGCTTTCTAGGATTATGTTTGAGGTAGTTGCTTGTACTAGAAGGAATTGTTCTAAACAAACAAGATTTGCATCAGTTCAGATCCACAGTATGGCCTGATTGAAAGTTCACCGTGAACTAGAACTGCATGTAGGTATAGTTCATATTTCCCATGAACTGTTGTCTGATGAAGCATGTGAAGAAACAGTATGGCAAAAAGTTTGCCATTGCTGACTTAGTGTGAAGTGCAGTGTTAATGCCTTCCTGATATCTGACCTAACAGTTAGATATCTAACTAGAATTTGGTAAACCACAGACGTTTTGGAAATTTTCTGGTTCAGCTTTTTCTGTTTACAGCTCTATTCCTTCTTAGATTGTTCTAAAAACTTGGTCTTGAAATGCTTTACCCTTACTTGGATATGGAGCAGAAGAACATCAGTTATCTGCAACTAGTCCCTTGAATAACTTAGACAAATTCCACGGGCAGTTCATGGTGTCTGAGAGAGTGGTAAGTATTTACGTGCCAAGAGTGAAAAAGCAGTAACTGGCTATGAGCAAATCAGCTTTTTGGGAAATGT
The DNA here is from genome assembly GCA_013399135.1 of Heliornis fulica. Classification (NCBI taxonomy): domain Eukaryota; kingdom Metazoa; phylum Chordata; class Aves; order Gruiformes; family Heliornithidae; genus Heliornis; species Heliornis fulica. Next base: position 489,387 of record VXBZ01001812.1, on the reverse strand, counting down.
GGGGCGACTTACTTGAGAAGGGCCTTAGGATCCAGCCCTTACAACAGTAAAATAAGTTTTCAGTTTGGAACATTCTGGATAAAGTCAGGAGGTAGAGGTACAACTGTTACAAACAGCTTCAGGACATGAAATAGCAAACTAGCAAAACTGCTGCAGATTCAGGACAGTCATGGCACAATATTGAGTGAAGCATGTACAATGTGACATCTGATCCCTAGGACAGGAAAATCAGTTCCCTTCTGGTGGACTTTGCCATTGCAGACAGTCAGACCAACCATCTTGGCTTTCTTAAAGTCACTGTGTTGAGTTTTACTGATCTGCAACCAGTAACAGGCTGAGGGGGTAACTGAGACTGAACAGAGTAGGCACGGAAGGTGTGTAGGCAGGTTCCTGCTGCTGCACATCTCTCTGCAGTGTCTGTTAGGACCCTGCACAGCAACGCAGTGAGGGTCTCTGGGCTTTTATTGCATCTCTCTGAGGTACTTCCTTGCACAATATTCTGGTTGTTCTTGTTAGTACTTAACACTCTCACTATTGCTTATTTTAATATCAGAACATCTGGCAAAGATAATTTTTTTAAAATCCTACAGACTCTTGGCTTGCTGACTTAGAAACTATTTTTGAGCTGCAACATTCAGAATCACCTAAAAAGTGATTTTAGTGTCATTTACTGAAAAAATTTGGCTTTTAACATCAAGCAGAATCACCAGGCGCTCAGCCTGGCTTGGGTTTTGCAGTTTGTCTGTTTTATTAACCATCCTTATAAAAACAATCAAGTGCTAAACAATATGAAACTAATCATGAGGTCTAATGCCATAAGAACCTTTCCATGCTGTGAACTGTTCTACAGATAGACTCTGGTCTTTTCTAAGTAGACAGATGATAGATGATTAATTTGAATCTAGAGAGGATTTTATGAAACATGTTTTCTGAATCAACTCAGAGCATAAGCATGTACAGACCGAGAGACTGAGGACTTGCTCTGGAACCCTGTTCACCAGACAAGCAATCAAATTCTACTGTTACCCTGGGACAACCATTTGCCTTGACATCTCTCCTGCATGTCCACTTGTATTCCCTGTGACATTTGCTACTTACTGAACACAACTGGGAGAGTCAGTTTAGTTGTAACAGGCACTTCAAAGCTCACTAGGCTGTATCCTGGTGTAGGAAACTGTCTGTGGACACCAGCTAACTGGTCATCTCACATGCTGCTTCTGTACAGAAACCAGGGCACCCCAAGTTGTAACGTAACTCCACGTGAGGTCATTATGGGCCTTGACATTTAGAACTGGCACAAGAATTGCAAGTTAACTATTCAGAAGCAACACATAAAGAGAAATTATGAAGGTCAAAAAACCCCATGATTCTTGGAAATGTGTGTACCACAAACATTAATGATTGGAGTGTGAGAGCGATGTTTTGCTTATTGAAAATGTTATGAAACCTGAACCAGCTTCGGTACACACACTGTCCAACACAAGTGGGCAGCATCTGGATGACCTGACATTTGCTTTTGGTCTCCTTGTTCAAAAAAGATACTTAGCTCTCCTCCTTCATGGAGTCCAGGTCTTTCCCTTATAAGCAAAATCATTCTCTAGGATAGCTTACACATAAGCCAGTAAAACATAAAGAGATGCCTCTTGCTTTTTGAGTCTTTATACTGGTGTTTTCATAGCAATGTTAAAGGCTAAAATAATGGGCTTCAGTTTCCACTGTGAAGGATCAATTCTAGGAGGCCCCAAAATACTGAGTGAAGTAGTCTAGAATAACAGTAATGGGATAACTTATTTATGTGCAGAAAATTACACTTCTGGATAAAAACCTGCAGGTGGAGTTGGAATTTACAAAATGGGTTGAAAAGCATCCAGGCAGCCATGAAGAATAACATGCTAACTTGCACTGACTGCAATTCATGCTAGGAGCTGGAAGCATAAAATGCAGGGAGGAGAGACACAGCTAAGATGTTGGAAGTTTCTTTTATGTAACACATCTTGTTACCTCTTTAGCTCTCTTCACCCCTCCCACAATGCAGGTTCTAGTTGCCAAATGCCAACCACAATGTAAAACATGTTTTTTCCTCTACCACTGAACTGCTTTCAACATGAAAAAGGCTGTCACTCCCCAGAGCTGTACATCTGTCTTAGAATGGAATTCACTTTATGTATTGGATGAGACTTCCCCAAATCAGCTAGCCTGAGTACTGTCATTCCTGTCCTGAGCCAGACACACACAGGGTAGGAACTGTGGCTCCCACTTGCAGCTTTTATCTGAAAGCAGATCCTGGTCTAGGCTCAGCAAAACCAGTTCACAGAATCACAGAACATCAGGAGCTGGAATAGACCTCCAAAGATCATCTAGTCTAAACCCCCTGCCCGAGCAGGATCACCTAGATTAAATCACACAGGAACATGTCCAAATTGGTCTTGAATGTCTCCAGAGAAGGAGACTCCACAACCTCTCTGGGCAGCCTGTTCCAGTGATCCATCACCCTCACAGGGACAATGTTTTTCCTTACATTCACATGGTGCTTGCTATGTTCCAGCTTGGACCAGTTGCCCCTTGTCCTATCACTGGCCATCATGGAGAAGAGCCTGGCTCTGTCCTCCTGACACTTCTTGTCTTTTTTTTGCCAAACACCCAAGACAATGGGCTGACTCGTGGATTTTTTATTTTTAATTCCTGGTGCAAAATCTCTAAAACTTTAATGGTAATAATATACCCTGAGGTCCCACCTTGCATGTGGTGAACAGTGTCCTTTACACCACAGTATAGATTAGCCCATTTCTTTCAAATGGATCCCTGTGAAGCCAGGGAATTCCTTCTGGAAGGAAGTATTCCTCAGTTAATAACTCTGTAGGCTAGGGTTCTTAAGTAAACAAGGTGTAACATTTTAATTTCAGTTTCAGGACAGCAATATTGAAAATTAATGCAAAGCACGTGAGCTGTGCTTTGGTTCAAAACATTTCCCTTCAGCAGGTAATGCTTTTGCACCTCATGCAGGAGAAACTAAACTAAAAGGAAGGTCCTGACAAATGAAGTGGTGTGCTTCATTATCGATGGTATCTTGATATGTGGGGAAAGCAACAGCAAGTGATATATTAGTATCATACTGGATGGCAGCAGGTTTGGATTCTCCTTTGTAGTTGCACTGGTTTCCTGCTTACAAACTCACATTACTCTTTCTGTGCCACCAAGGACATGTGTACAGTACTTGAGCCTGAAGCTCCTTTGCAGCTCCTACTGACTGCAACATACAGACTTAGATCTGACTTCTTACCGCAGCAGACACAGAGTGAGTGACTGCAATTTACTCTTACAGTTACCTGTGACTGCACAGCCTGCTGGAATCTGATTGAACCCTCTGTCATCCTGATGTGCAAGAGCAAAACACAAAGCAAGTGAATCTATCACATTGAAATCTGCTTTGTGAGGGGACCTGGGCTAAACTCTCTCCAGCTTAAAACAGCTATGTGTCTCTTCCTGTTGCTGGGACAGGCAGTCAGACAGCTAGATAAGCATGTATAGATGTTAGCAGCCATGGAGCTGCCCTGGTTACCAGCATCTGAACTGGCCTCCTTTCACCTAAGGATTCAGAGCTCTGAAAGAATAGTAATGAGTCCTCTGACCCTTGCTGCCTTGGTGTGTATGTTCCTAGGGTTCAGCCAAAGCTCTTCCCAGTCCTGGAAAAAACTAAGTGCTAGTAACATTCCAAATAAAGATAAAGAAGCCTGCCTCCAGGCAGAAAGCCTCTATGTTAGGCCCTTCCTTCTACTACACGTAAGCCAATGGAATATGGTTATTATATATAAGAAACAGCTATTCGGTACGAGACACATGTTTGGAATGGAGGAATAAATGTGTTGATAATCTGATCCTTACAAATTTAAAACAGAGCAGCCTGAGAGTTAAAGAGGTGAGGGAAGCATCCTGAAGAAAGAGATTATGAATCTTGCTAGGAGAATGACAGTCAGCAAGATTTTGATCATAGTTACATTGAATAAATCTGGAATAACTCTGATGATTGAACTAACCATGATGCTGTGTTCAAATCAAACTGCATTTTTAAAAAATATTCTTTAAAAAAAGATCCTCATGTTTATATGAGAAAAAAAAATCACATAAATAATACTCTTCGGTGTTTATGCAGTGCATTTCATGCACAGATAGCAGTGCTTTTGTATAACACAGAGCACTTGCCTATTTTTTAGCAGTTCCAGTAAAACTAAGGTACAGTGATGGCAGTAGGCTCACTTTGTATCCAGAGATCCAATTAATGCTTATGTTCTAATCCTTCTGAACCGGAAAGGCTGGTGTGAAGAAGCACAGGGCTGGGAATCTGAGATTCCTCACACTGTCGTTCACTTCCCCAAAGGCCTTCAGTGCAGAAGACACTCTGTGATCATGAGCACCTTAGCATGAGTGTGCTGTGCTGGGGCCATGTGGTGAGAGCCCAAATGCAGAGGGGGTAAAGAAATCAGAGAAGACAGGGAACATCTGTATTATAGGCAACAACGGACATTGTGGCACACAATTGTTATGGTGAGGTGGGATAACACATGCTGTTTTTTTCCAGAAATCTGCCAAACTTTCCTCAGGATTTGTTGAGGCCTCTTGCATACCTTTACCACAGAAAGGCAGGAAACCTGTCAGTGCCATCAACTCAGTTACTCCATATTCTTGATCTGCTTCCAGTGCAGTTTCAGGCTGGCCAACGAAACTGAGTCCTGAGCGTCATCAGCTCGTGGTGAGAAAAACTGCTATTGCAAACTGGCTGTTGCAAGGTCAAAGCCACTAGCTACTGAAAGGGCAAACGTTTTTACTACTATGACATCAAGAAGGGTAAACCACAAATATTCTAGAGCTACTCCACCCCCAGAACTAAACTCTGATTCATCATCTCTTGAGAATATAGGAAACTCAGAGGGAGAAAAACTGTTTCAGTACAAGGTTATCTTCTAGGGATCACTTGAGTATTATTTTTAGTAACCTTTGGTGCTGGAGGTCCTCAGAGGATTATAGCATGAGAGAGCAAATGGATTTCTTTCCTATTAAAAATTCCTTTGCTTAATTTCTTCCCTTTACTTTTGTTTCCACTCTACATGAACGTGTCACCTCAAGGTTTGATCTAAAGTCCATTGAACTGAATAGATTTGGAACCTGGCCCAAACACCTACTCTGTGTGGTACAGAGTAAAGTCAGTTCCCTCTTTCATCTTCTGTCTCATATTTCTGCCATACTTCTTAGCATTTGTAGAGAGGGGACTATATCACAGTCAATAACTGCATCTGTTTTCATAGAAGGCTTAGTCCAAAAACTATCAAAGCTAATAGAAATCTGTTGACTGACTACAGTAGACTGGGGATCAACCCTCAGTCCATCTGCATTTAGACTATTCCCACAGTCACGCATCACAATCCAACTTAATACAAATCTATGATTTAAAGAAACATAGATGATGTGTGATGGTCCCTGTAAAAACGAGCAAATACAGTGCAACAATGTTGTTTTTAAAGCAGTGGCTGATGCTGACAGTAAATTTGGATTGAAAAGTTGCACACTATCCAAAAATGGCAAACACAAGCTCTAAACAAAGTCCATATGTGCCTCTCAGAGGTGCAGGTGTCAAAGATATTAAGCTACAAAATGCTTTACATTAAAATAACTTCAAGGACCAGGTTAAGCTCTAAAAACTCCAAGGTAATTCAGAGTTAATCACAACAGCTAGTCTTTAATATGGTCAGACGGTAGAAAGTGTATGAAATTCATTGCTTGAAGGAACTAGTAGCACCTTATCTAGACAGAATGAACTTTCATACAAATTCAAGGCGAAGATATAGTTTCAGTTTAAACATTCAAAAGGCTGTTGGTTGTTTTTAAGATTTCTAGCTGAAGTCAAGCTCTTCACATTATTTTAATATATTTTCTGCAGCTTAATTTCCTGTGTTTTCTTTTATAGTGGCATAAAAAAAATGCCCAGCAAAACTCTGAAGGAGTCATAAAACACTTTCTAGTTTGCTCCATTTTAATTCCTGCTCTAAGGTTGAACTATTACATGAATCTACCAATCAATCTCCCAGCCAAGGACAAATTGAGAGAAGCTTTAGTGCATTCTGAATCCTCTCTGAGGCATCTCTGAAACTCTTGGATGTTATCTTGGAAAAATTCTGAGCAGCCTATCCTATCCTGTCAGTCCAAGGAATAGAAGTTCTGTCATCCATGTGGGAAGATACATATTTTTTCAGTGTGTTTTGGATGCTGATTTACTGATACATTGTTTGAATTTTTATAGTTAAAAAACCAAAATGGAAACAAGTGATAACCTCAGTCTGGCTGTGATAGTGAACATTCCTTGTGAAGCCAGTAACAAAGGCAGATCACAAACCAAATTGAATTATCTGGGTGTGCGTCAGCAGGAAAAAATTAGACATCTCCCCACAATCCCCATATCATTATATTTCTAAATCAAATTTACTTCCAAATAAATAATGTATTTGAACTGACAGTTACCCATTATTTGGGCTATACAAAACACTGAGCATCTCTCTTAACTCCGGTGCTGTGTAACGTTCTGTGCGTCCTTCTTACTCCAGAAGCTGCTGGTATATGTGGAGTAACCATAAACAAGCACAGCTCTGTAATTCTGTGGTGCCTCCACAGGAACCAATTGTGGACTGGAAAAAAACCTGAAACTTGCTCTTATCAATAGATAATATTAAGCAGTTCTCCAGTTATTGCTGTCAGCTGCTGTGTATGTTGGTATACCTGTTCCACAGTCTCCTGTACCATGACTGCCGAGAGCTTGGGTCACAAGTTATTTTTTTATTTCTTTTTCATTATCTGAAAATTACAGGCAGTGCAAAAGCAGGGATTAAAGGTCTCGAGAGAATTTGGAGATTGATCCAGACTTCACACATGACTTTGTGAAACTTGAGAACTCTCTACTGATCTCTGCCCTACTATGAAAGACCTTCAAGGTTTTCAACCTTGTATTGTTTCAGGTACAACTTAGGGTGATATGCCTTTTGCCAGGTTACTTATAAAAATTCTTTGAGTACTGCTATATCCATATGCTTTATCTCTTTCCTACTCGGGCCTCACACCCATCTATTTAAGGCAGACTCCTTGTAATTTCAGTGAGATTTGGGCCATGAGTTTCACAGTGATATGAGAAACATAGATGGTGGCAACTAGAATTTTGTAGAGAACGGAGGAGTTGGGCACAATGTGCCTTCCTCCATCCCCCAAACATTTGTGAAATAGAGGAGCTTTTTCTGAATAGAAGGGCGAGAAGACTAGAACTGAGAGCCTGGGAACTCTGGTGCATGAGCTGAGAAGGACCCAACACCTCTTCACCAAATGGTTTATTGGATGTGCATTCTGCAGTGGAAAATCATTCCACCAGAGCATTCCAGCTGCCCAGCTTGAAGATTTAGGTTGTAATTCAGTGCAAGATGCATTGCATTGTACATGTACTTCTGTGTTTACATATACATTGTGAACTGGGTCAGCAGGTGGTGTAGATACTCAGCACTTGGCAAGTCTGAGTCTTTAAGGGTGCCCCCACTACAGAGTGCAGCCTGCTACCTGGACTAGCTCAGTTACTGCAGGAATTGAGGAAAGGTAGCACCGAGCTCATTGCAGGCGCATTTTTCCTGATGCTTAAGCAAATTTTGCAGTGCAGCAAGTTCTGTGCTGTCCTAACTGGGCTGCTTCCAGGGTCCAAAAGAGCAGCTCAAAGGCACAGGCATTCCTAGGTCATGCTGCAGACTCCTGTGCAGTTGCAGTCTTATTTATACATAGGTGATGTTCTCAGACCACCATTGTGAGATAGCTGATCTGGTCCATCATTGTACATAGTCCAGTTATGTATATAGGAGCCACCTGGCACACTGTTGTTATTTCAAATCTAAAGAATAATGAAAAGTACATCAGATAAGTGGTTTGAATGTGATACAGAAAAATCGTAGTACCAAAGGAGCTTAAACTTAAATGTGTTACTAATCATGAACGTTCTTGAAAGCCAGTGTGCTTAGTCGGGGTAGCAAGCTTAAAAAATACTAAAGCCAGATGGGCTGATTCATACATCAGTGTGTAGTGTTATCTGCTGAGAGATCAAACCAGCAAGTGGAATATGAAAACGCTTTATAAATCCTGCAGTTGTGCATTTTTGCTTCTGATGTAAGCTTTCCCATCTTGGATTTACATATTCCAGAGCATACTCAAAAATTTACATCTTTACCTAGACTCTGTATGCTTTGAGTCACAATTGTTCCACGTGAAATGATACAATCTACAATAAATGTTCCATTTATAAAGGCACTGTCCATAGTAGCACCATAAAAGACAGCAGCAGCTAAATGAAGAACTTGTACATGAGGTTTATTTTCATGACAGGAGGCAGGAGGTCTGAAGGCCACTTGAGCTCAAGAGCCAATCCGGCACTAAGAGCTACGGTGTATTCTCTCCCTGACTTTATAAATCACCTCTCCTCTGACAATGCCTGGAGCATACAGAGGTGGAAGGAAGAGTTCAGGCTCAGAAGCATGTGAATTCCTTACACTAGTGTGTAAAATGAGTCCAAATGAATGTGAAACCAGCATTTTTGTTATGTATGTGTGATGGTAAGAATCCAGAGAGCAAAATACTTTTCGGAGGTGCAAAAGGGAGGATGCCTATCATATAGTTCTGATAGAACACAAGGTCTGGATTTTGCCAATGCTAGAAAGAATAGGATAAAAAAAAAAAATAGAAAAAATTTAACAGTGAATCTGTGGTAGAAGCTGGTAGGACTGAACCACTGGTGAAAAGCAGAAGATGCTTCATAACATAAGTCTGACAACCACTTAAGATTCGTGGTGACTGGTGCCAGGGAGACAGGATACAAACACTGCATCTCTTTGTGTCAGCAAGTCCAATGTCACTATGGATGCAGGAGACATTAATTCCAAGGGGAGAGCAGTGCCAACTTTTCTCAAAGGAATCCCTTCAACAGCTCCTCCACTTAGGTAGTTATGAAGTTCAGTTTCCAATGAAAGTTGCTGCCTCCTGGCATTACCTCTGCTTCGTTAAATAAGGAGGCAGTTATTTGGGCAGCTCCACTCTACGAGGCCAGCAGAAAAGCAGGAGGAAGAGCCCAAAGTCACCGTGACTAGCACCACTCATTTCTGAAACACGGCTTGAGAAACTGCGGGGGAACAGACGTGACAGAATATAATGAGCAGTTATGAGAGTGATTCGAAGGGATGGCTAATGGCCAGAGCTCTGGCACGTTCCATTAAAAAATAACCAGGGAAACCAGAGAAGTGAATTTCCTGCATATCATGGGATGCCTCACAAAAGGTATTGTATGCCAGACACATAGGAATGGAAAGCTGGTATAAGATGTGCAAGAATGCCTGAGATTCCAGGTCAGATCAGGCGTGAACATTACCACTGAAGACAGAAAACCAAATACGATATGCATAATCAATGCAGATAATAGGATGCCAATAACCCCTGAAATCACAGGAGATTCCTGGTCCTCTTCTTTTCAGATCTGCCTGAATTACAGATTCAATTAATGAAAAAGGAAACCTTCACAGGACTCATTTTTAGCTAGCAATTGAATGGCCCTCCACATATATCAGACAGACTACAGACAGACTCTAGGAGCAGTTAAGAGAAGATAACAGATCACAATTCAGGAAAGGCTCATTCTGAAAATTTTCTGGATTTATCATTTTCAACACTCCATAGAAAATTCTAACCGAAGAGTGTGAATAGCAAGAACTTAATTTGATAAAAAGTCTTGAGAGTGTACACAGCCTGTACTCTTCCTTACTAGGTCACTGTAGAATGTCTTAACATCTTGATAGGTATCATGACATTTACAGTCTCATGAACAGAAAAAAGCCAAACAGTTTACCACCAAAGAGCATTTGAAGCCAAAACAGTCAATCTAGAAGCATTTATGTTTCTATACTAAATACAGTACAGAGATATATTAAAAAAACCCAACCAACATTCCTGACCCCAAATGCCAATTACATACTGAGAGTGGAATTTCTGAGATTTAACTTAAGCTGTCAAAGAAGTAAGCATCTAGTGTAAGCTATTTGCCTGTGCTCCCTCAATAATCAGTGGAGAGAGACAGGCAACTCCAGGGAAAAATTCTTCTCATTCTGGGTAACAGGATGGATCACCCTCTGGGGGCAGCATGCTTCCAATGACTATAAAGGGTATCTAGATAATTCCCTTGCCAACTGAAGTTTAGATTAGCTGGAAAAACAGACCAGATTTTGGGTACAGCAGTCCTTCCTTTGTTCTGAAAACAGAAAAGGGATTCGTGTTCCAAGCATCTTGCCACTTAATCTAGCATTACTAGCTGGTCAATCAAGCATACTACCTTACAAACTTCCTTTCCTATGAATTAGACCATCATAGAGAAATCTCAAGCATTAACCAGATGCTAAAGTGCTGGATGTGAAGTTGAATGGGATGAATCTCATCCCAGGACACAAGAAGAGTGGCATCACGGCATCAGATGAGTTACACGCTTGAAATGCTTCTTCCTCATCACTGATTAAAAACAGATTCTAGATCCCCAGTTCAGATGTTAATATATGTATCTGATGTATGTAATTGTCAGGAAGGATGAATCCTACCAAGAATTGGCAGGGGGATGCCATTTATTCTCCAGTAAGTGCAATGAACACACTGCAATCCCAGTGGAGCACCAAACGGACCTGCGCACTCATGTCCCTCCGGCATTACATACTGCCTCCTGCTCACAGGTTCTGGTCAGGGAACAGCTGTTTTCCTCAAACAATGAAACTCTCTGGAGAAAGTCAAATAAAACCCCTTTCTATGATGCTGCATGAATACTCTTTTATAAGTGGAAATGAGGGGTGCCACTAAGACAGACATTTAGGGAAAAGCTGCAGTCAAATCTACCAGCCATTAGGCCATGTCGGGAATGTTGTAACAGCCTCGTGAAAGATCCTGCTTAGTCTCTTTCATACAGTGGCTCTTAATAATGAGCATATAATAAATGTACAGTCTGGAGGAATTTACTATATAGTATCCAATTGGATTTATATAGTCATAAACTTCTACAGCACTGCTCCTATGATTTACAACAGTCTCTACTAATTATGAAGCTATGCCTGGATTTGAGATGTAAAAGGCAAATGTTACCAGACTGGTTGTACAGTGACACTACACAAATGCATGTTTGCCACAGCAATTTTGAATTGCTTGTTAACAGAGAACCACTGCAAATAACCAGGTATTTTAGTCTGCTTTTTTGAAAAGCACCAAAAGCAGAACCCTAGGAAGTTTGTGGGATGGGGTTTTATTGTGATGGAGTTTAGAGATACGGGGAGGAGTGGACAGCAGAGACTCCATGAACTCCATCAATGAAACTTCTGCTACATTCTGCCAAGACTGCTGGGGACTGGACTTGGTAGCTTACCTGATCCTTCCCCAGAATCAGAACCTATACTTCTGATTTCCTAAAAAGAAACCACCACTGGAAATCGTGTAACTTACTGTAGGACAATCCTCATGATCTAAATGGATATAGAAAGATGTTTACTTCACTGAAGTTTTCCAGCACAGACATTTAATTTTGCTGTTACACAGTGTATTCAGGAACTAGTTCAGAAAAACTGTATGTCATTAGTAGGAATTACCTGGGCATCGTGGGCAGCACAGCTGAGGTACATGCACAGGGGAAGGACAGTGTAGACTTGGGCATCTTATTCTGCTGCACAGTACATTTCCATTCTGCAGATAAACATAATGCAGTACTTTAATGAAATGAGCTGTCTTATCAATTTCTGTGTTCTCTATTCTTCATCTAGATATTTAAAAAGAAAAAAAACGAAGCCTGTTTACAACATTCTGATTTCACTCACACTGGGGTAAGCCCAGACTACTTTCATTGCTTCTGAATTAATGCATTCTGGTCAGAATGTACCAGAAATCCATACAAACCTTAAAAATCAGAGGAAATGCCTAATAATGGCTTGCCAAAACCTTCATTTGTGTTTTTCTTCTGAGAAGATTAAGCTTAGCAATTGCATTTCCAAGACTAAGGCACAGATAATGAATGGTAGTTCTCTGACATATCTCCTACTGAGGATTAGTTCAAGACTATAAGAGACAATGGCATCTGTAGTTGTTCCTGAAAACTGTGGAGGTTTTTGTTTTCATTGTATGGGTTCCCCAGTAGACAAAACCCACCAATTCCTAGACAGCCATTTTTCTAAGAAATACAGACAAGTCTTGGGAATAGTGTTCATTACACATATCATTAACATAATATTCTATTTGACCACATCTAAGTTTTATTTATAATTAAAATTCAGGGAATTTTAATTCTCTGGTGTCTAACCAGAAAAGACTATCCATTTCAAATTCCCATTTCCCATCTATAATTCATCCTCTTAATTTAGCTCTGAATTGCTCATGTTTACAGCAAGAAAGATCTTTTGATATGAATACTGACACTACGGTATGACAGCAGTTTTAGGTGGTGTCAGGAATAAACCCACTTCATTTTCCTATGCCTTCTGGAGCACTGAAATGTTTCCAGTGAAGGTGCAGACTTCCTTAGCATATGTGTAGGCTTCTCCAGCCTTCTCTTTCAAAATAATCCATTGCCTCCTAAATATCTGCATACCACAGGCTGCAATCATCCTGCTAGATCCTTACTACCCACGAATTACGTTTGTGCATCTGCTTTGGAAAGAGACACTAAAAATAATATCACCATCTGTTTCCAATGATGGCTGAAATTAAATATACTGATTTTATAGAGGAGGAGCAAATGTTAGGCTGTAGATTTTTTGCAGGCTAGGCGCTGTCACTGGTCTGCAGAGCTCCTTGCCCAGCAGACCATCACCTGAGAGCCTGGAAAGCACTACCATAGAAGAAAGGCCAGCACTGCCTGCTAGCCTGGCTCCATGTTACTTACTTGACCTGTTCCTCACACCATTTTTAAATATTCATCCTGAGAAATCTCCTGGGGAAATGTTTACTTTCTGTGGATGATCAGCTGTGATAAAAACCCTGCAGCCCTACTTCACTCCTCAGTGCTGCCTGCAGTACTCCACAGTCTGCAGCAGCACAGAACAGTTTAGCTGATGTTTTGCTTAGTAAGCCTGGTCTTGTGCTTAGATTCACAGTGACACTGGGGAGATCGAGTCCTGGAGTAGGACTTAAGCTTCTGTAGCCCTCTGAGTCAGGGCCACGGTTATAATTTCTGCACCAGATACCCCAAGGGTAACAGAGCGTTGCTCTTCCCAAGCTGTGCTATCAGTGCCAAGTGTGGAGAGCATCTGTTGTAGCCCCTGAAGTCTGCAGATCTTACTACAACACAAGAGAAAGGCCACTAGATTTTAGAGACTAAAATAATGATCTCACAAACAGTGAGTGCTCCAGTTTACCTGACAGTAACAGTCAACAGGCTCCACTGTGTACTGGGGGGAGGAGAGGTTGTAAAAGAAAGGGGGAACAGGGTGAGAACACTGAATTATGTTTAGTTTTACTCTGGTTACAGTATGTAAAATATAACTTGTAAAAATACAATACTACATACATGCCAAAACAGGATGGCTTTTAAAAAAAAAAAAAAAAATCCCAGGCTGAATAATCTGGCCTCTGTTCAGTTAATTTGTCTCGCCTTTTTCTTAAACATCAGAAGTGTGTGTGTTGGGGGGGACATGGACAGACTGTTGTTCAGAGCAGGGATCTCGGTCTGTTGCCTGGCTGATACGACTTGTTTTGTGCACAGATCATATGGGTCATGATGTATGAGGCCAGAAAAGACTTTCTGGCCACACTGGTGAAGACCTCGAGGTTTATTTTTGCTTGTCTCCACAGCGTGAGGGAGAAGGTTGCTGCTTCAGACTCTGTGCATATCCTCTGCATAACTGATTTACTGCTGGGCAGTTGTAGGTGGGTAACACTTTGGTCTCCTATTTGCTGTCTGTGACACACTTTGTTTTCTTTTTTTTTTCCATGGCAATATTTCGTTTAAGGTCTGTTCTTGTGCTATAGCATGGCATGTTTTCTAATGCTTTATCTAGACTTAATTTTGTTAAGATTATAAACTGTTGAGAGTTTCCAGATGATCTGAAGCTTTCACTGTAGGTTAGCATTCTGAGAGCATTTCTTTTGGTCAGGAGAAAGCTCAAACGAATGGCTGGATGCTGTAGTTATTATCTGGAATGTTCCTTACAGTCTACAAGAGTCACATCCCAGAGATCCCTTGGCAAATTCACCACTGAAAAACCCCAAATTACCTTTTGCACCCTCACAGTACCACAAACCACAGCAAACAAGGAAGTATATTCCAGAACCACTTCTGAGCTCCATGCACTGATAATTACCACAAGCAGTTCCCTTTTTTACCTTCAGAACCACTACTCTGGTCTTACCTGCCTAGATGTGAAGGGTAGCAAATACACTCCATTTGCTGGAGCCTGAAAAGATATGGGCATGGCTGGATCACAGCAGGCCTGTTCTCTCAAGAACACCATGCACTTTCCCATCCCTTCAGACTGTCTAACATCTTCCTAAAAATCACTAAGCAATGATTTGTATCCAGATCTCCAGGGTTCCCAGCAAATTCCGCCCCTACTCAAGATACATCCTTCCAGCAAATGAATGAATTAGTGTTGTACAACACAGACTCTGAGGGAGTTTTCAATTTTGTGTATAGGTCAGACAAAGTGAGTGGAAAATCCTTTTTGCTATAACTGAGGGCTTTTCCTTTTCTTCCTAGTACATTGCTCTTTCTCTGCTGCACAGATGAGATGCAGCCCAGCTCGTGGGACTAGTGTTTGTGCATCTCTGCACTACACTGTAACAGCAGATCCCTCAGAGCAAATGCTGCACAGAGTCCCAATATTTTACACTTTCAGGGGGAGAAATAGCCAAGAAAACTCTATTCTGTATTAAATACAGCATCTGGACTGTCTCATGTGTTAGTGATTAAGATCCCTTATTGTTTAGACACTGTAAAGTACTCCAAGGGCCATCTCTTCCTTCATTTTCCCGTGTTCCCCTCCTGCTATATATGATATACTTAGGGGATCTATGTCTTTGTATCAGACATCACCTGAGGGCAGCCAATGACTTGTCCTTTCACGTCCTACCCAATTCTCTCTTCTCCCCATACCCTTTTCTCATTTTTCATCATTTTCCTTCTTTCACAGATTTTTACAATTGGTGACATCCACGCCTGTTCCTTCAGCACTTTAGGGCAGTGGATGCTTTGACTGTGGAAATGCCTCTGGAGATGTGGGCATTGTACACAGACCAAAAGACAACCAAGTTCAGATTCAGCATAGTGATGGAACTGCAAGGATTGCATGTTGGTTGTGAGGTCCAACTATTCAAGATGCAATGCTCAGCCCTGACCAAGCTTCTGGCTACCTAAGGAGCTGTTTTATCTACTCCATGCAATCACTTTTTGCCAGTATTGACCTTCTCTGATAATATTTTCCCTTTGTTAGGATCACCTGCCTCTATTTCCTGCAGCATGTGAAAATGGGTTTGGGTTTTGTGAAATTGCAGATATAACAGAAAGGATTCTACTCAATTAAACAAGTAGAAGTTGTAGTATCAGTAACTCCATGGTCTTACCTCTGAGCAGAGACAATTAACGCAGTAAACAAGGCCATAGGGTTCTAGGTAAGGATGCCATCTTTCTCCTGCACGGTACTTCTTATCTTGAAACACACAGTATGTATCTGAATCTGTAAAGCAGAAAAGAGTTGAAAGAGCTGTGAAATGAATGCTCCCATTCTGTGAGTGATTTTAGATTTGCACTGTTTTCTCTAAGTTATTTTTTTTTTCTTTTCCTGGAGAACTGCACAACAGAAATGCCCCTAACTTCATGCGCTGTCTAACCTCCCAAACCAAAATAAATGCCATGGCTTCCCATCTTTCCAGAATTGCACCTCCTGAAATAGCTGATAAAATGGCTTTCATACAAGGTGAGTTTATCCATTCACCTTGCAAAAATGCAGGCTAGGGTCTTGTTTATGTAACATAATTAAACCTCACCCAGGTTTATAGGAAACAAAGACTTTTCACTGCAAAACCAAAGCAATTGGCTCCAGGTTGTAGAGCAGAGATATTTTGAACAACGGGACTGCAAACAAAGATAACGGTACTGCATTTGTACTGCATGTTCAGTATCCCAGTATTCTGACAACCTGATTAAAAGGAAGTTTGTCCTGTATTTCAGAACAATTTTTGCTGACCTGCATATGCATCAGCACTCAAAATATTTTAAGATCTTTCTGTTCATTAAGAACTCACCTTGCAGAAGCATTTTTGCAGATCTCCCTCTACCTACCAGACATTACTTCCCTGTCCCTGTCACAATATGGTTTCATACCAAAACCCCAACTCTCTTCCACAGAAAGGTGTTTCTTGTGCTTCCAGGAGAGAATTCCCTCCTGTAATCTTAATGAAGCCTAAATTCAGCTAAACTCATCACCATCAGTAGAGATTCTGCTTAAGGGTATCAGACAAAATACCTGTCTTCCAAGTGATAACCAAACAAATGACATTCTTCCCATTTCCTGGGCTAGAAGGTAGCAAGAGGTAGGGATCGTTAGTAGCAACTGGCAAGAGATGTGCTTTCACTTCACTCAGAGGCATGACAAATGAAATGCAGGATCTGGAAAAGCTGAGGGATGAAGTGGAGTTTGGTAATTTCTCACACTGGGCTTTCTTTGACCACAGATACCTGCACTTTGGTTTTCTGGGAGTAAGTTCAGCAGAGAAGGTAGCCTTTTTTTTTTTTTTTTTTAATTAAATCTACCTCATTAGAAGCAGAATCTGCTGATACTGAATCTGAAAAATATAACTACTTTTCAAGGGCAAAGAATGTCATAAGAAGGCTAAAACCCTTCTTTAGGGGGAGCATTTCCAGAGAGCTAGTAAGAAGGCTGTAGCAGTCAATAACTCCCAGGCTTATCTGGGCAGTTATTCCTCCTTACCATGCCTTCTGAAATGTGTTAACATCTCCCACGGATGACAGGCTTTGTAGAAATATTCTCTTTGTTTTGTTTGTATTCTTTTCAGTACTTCTCATCAAGTTTCTGACAGTGCTTAGACTCTTAATTTTCTCAAAGGATGTATCTAATCCAGTTCATATGAGGTTGTTTTTGGAACACAACAGAACAGTCTTGGATGAGGTTTACACTAGCTGAGAACTTCAGCACAATAGTCTAACACATGGGAGAAAATCCAGATAATCTGTCAGATGTTTACAGAGGTCACTAAAATGGAATTAAGCACTCTCTTGATTCAGGATATTTGAAATAAAGCAGATTTGCCAATTGATGTGTTATATTCTTTATGATGCAATGAAACCTGCACAGCTTTAGGAAAACGTGCCCCAAACATGGGTGTGACCTGATTCTGCTAAATGTAGGATTAGAAGGAGGAAATGTGTTAGAAGATTTTGAACCCAGTCCCACAGAGTAGGACATTCATCTTTTCTGAACCACATCTGTCAGAGTAGGACATTCATCTTTTCTGAACCACATCTGTCTAATAGAAGGGAACTCTCAAATCTGTGTGAATATGACAGCTTTCTTGGAAGTCTACTTACGTTTTACTTGTTCTAGTTTACCTCCATCTATGAACAGGAGACAGAGCATACCAAAAAAAATAAAGTTAAAATCTTCCAATATCCACTTTTTTCTCATCTTTATCAGCAAAGGGAAAAGAAAGAGCATCCAAGATAGAGAATGTTGAGCTGTTGGGAAGAAAAGATTAAATGAATTAAACTAAAATTCCTAAATTACTTCAATTCTCTGACATGATTTCATCCAGTACATAGAAATCCTAAACCGCCAGAACAAAAAAAAAATCTGACTATATCATGGATCTTCATTTCACAGAAGGGCTTTGGCTTCCATTCATTTCAGTCTTTGGAAAAGGGGCCACATTCCCATTCATGAAAGCTGAAAACTTACTCCTTCTAATAAAGTCCTTCTTTTATTCCAAGGCAGAGAACTCTGGCAGGTAAGCAAACTACATTCTTCAAGTTCTCTTTCACAAGAAACTAATTCGGGAAATTTTCTTGTAGGGCAGCTCTTTTAGACACAACTTAGGACATACAGGTGTCCTTTGTTACCATACTTGGTTCACTGTGAAATTCACCTTGGGTATAGCTGGTGTATTGACCCGGCACTAGGGAAATCCATGCTTAGAGGAAAGTGCCGGCATGCTGCCGGCCCTGGGAACTTTCCTCACTGCACCTAACAGGCTTCAATTCACCCCTCCTCCCCTCTCACAACTATTGTTCTGGGATTGTGTATCATTCATTTTCCTAGAGTTAACCCTTCCACTGCCTTGGCATCTGAAAGCACAATCAGGACATGAGATGTCATCTTTTCCATTCCTGTAGATTTCTGATGTCAAAATTGTGCATATGGAGTAAAGATTAATGTGTCCCTCTCTGTCTGGTACAGAGATGGTATTATACTTGCCACATGCACCATTCTGTTTATCTTGATCTGGCTTTTTAAAGATTAATTATTTAATAATTAAAAAAAA